>JAXIUT010052182.1:0-10770 GCA_035586675.1 Eurytoma californica | reverse complement strand
AACAGAAGATTTATCATCAAGAATTTGATTATCAAATGAAAAATCAAATGGTACGTAAGTATCATCAGGAGCCTGTTGATTATTAGTTAAACTCGCTCTCGAAAGTTTAACTTGACGTAGTTTCCTCGATTTGGACATCGAGAACTTGTATGTCCTTTCTTATGACAATTCCAGCATTCAAGATTTTTCAACTATTCCTGATAATTGAATGATAACACCTCGCGCGCCCCGCGACGGTAAGGCGCTGCGGGCAGCTATCTAGCCTTACGCGAGTCATGCTTGCCTTGCGCGGGTTACCCGGCGTGCCTTCGCCGCCATCTCGCTCTCTGCTCCGGACGCTCGCCCAAACAACATCACTCAGGCACCGCTCCCGCACGAAAACTCCTGTTTCATCAGCTCTGCTCATCTGCTCCTGCTCTGCTCTGCTCATCTGATCCTGCTCAGCTCTGCTCATCTGGTCCTGCTGTGCTCTGCTTCTGCTCTGCTCTGCTCATTTGATCCTGCTCAGCTCTGCTCATCTGGTCCTGCTCTGCTCTGCTTCTGCTCTGCTCTGCTTCAGCCCTGCTCATCAATTCGACGCATCGCCAGCTCGACCGGCTAACTTGCCACGTGGCAACTTACAGGTTAATTGTAACCTCCTACAAGTACTTTTATGTGCGCAGCGCAACGTGCGCTTGTTAATTTGAAATACAGAGCGCTAGCTCATTTTACTGAAGAGTGTGTTCATTTATTGCCCTGTTCTCTGTAATTGCCCATCCCTGTCCGCTCACTGACTTTTCTCAAACAACACTCTTTGCTTTATCACGTAAGAAAGCAGCTAAAGCAACCGTTTTTTTATCATCATTCCAATGATTAGCCTTTGCAATTAAATTAAACTGATTTAAATGTTCTGACAAAGAAGTTAGTTAGTCGTAAGTGTCTGGTTTTAGGTTATAATCTAAACTTAAATTTAGAGTTGCAACTGAACTGTCCTCAACATGCGCAGATGGAACATTTGTTATAGAATTATTATCTAACCTAGTTCCTTGTGTATCAGTGTTATGTATTTGTGTATTTGATGTTGTATTTTGACTTAGCTGGTTTAAACGTTGTTGAATCTGGATGAGTTGTTGTTGAAGAGAAAACTGCCCCGCTTGTAACTCCTCAACGGTGCGATGAGAAAACTGCCCCGCTTGTAACTCCTATTGAGGACCATTACCATTGGGTGCGACGACTCTCAATCAATTCCGCATCACGTGTACGCAGTGCTGCAGCGAGGTTTCGTTCCTCAGTACTGCGATACCTTAATGCCTCCTCGAGTTCCTGCCGACGCTGACGCTCAGCCTCCAATTGGCTCTGTTGTTCATTGCTGTGACGTTGTTGCGCCGCCTCGACCTCCTGATGACGAAAACGCTCAGCCTCCCACTGTGTTTTCTCTCTGCGTGTTTTTCAACGCTGTCAGTACATCCAAAAAAATCGGATGAGAGACCATCATCGGGATGTCATCATCCGCCAAGCACTGTCCATCCGATGAACTCTCTAAATTAATGAGAGTCGTATCAATATTTGTTTGATTTACAGTACCTGAATTTTTAAAATATTCAGTTCCTGATTCGTTTGCTTGGGCGGTGCTTGTAGTAGCAGTAGTAGCAATAGCAGCAACAGCAGCAGTAGCAGCAACAGCAGCAGCGGCAGACATTGCTCTAGTCTGAGTTTGTAGTGGCAGTTTATCGGTGTCCGTGATACCTTTAGCATTTCTGTGTTTTTATAATTTTTTTTTATGAGCCCCCAAAATGTTACAACCACACGTAATAAACACACAACAATTATAAAAGAAACCATAACTTTATTATTAGTAACAACAAATCACGAGGTTAACCCTGATGTTTACGAAATCAAACTCAGAGATCGACTAACTGAAAAACAGTCGCTAGTCGGCAAATTCAGATCATACATAAAAACATAAACAAACGTAGAATGCCAATATATAACAATATATATGATATTATGTTTGTACCTAAAAAGCACAAATCGACTTTTAAAAAAATTCTTTAAAATAAAGCTAATCAACCGACCGAGCATTCGCGAAAGATGAATCGCTGCTAGTTTGAGATTAATTTCGTAGAGTCTAAATTTTGAAAGTTTTCGATTTTGAGAAAAGTAGAATTCTATTAAAATTTCATCGAGAGTAACGATAATTCTACCAGAGTTTAAGTTTAGACTAAATTTTGAGAGTAAATTAATTCTAGACTGAATTTACCGACGGATTCGATCTTGCGCGCGGAGAGCCGAAGGGCTTCCGAATGTAATAGAGAAAGAGGGAAAGAAAACAATCACGGCGAGGTGAAGGCCATCGTACGCGTATATGTATATCGACGGCTGAGAGGAAGAAGCTGCCTTTCGCGCGTCGCTTTAAAAAGGTACCATCTCGCATGCGGCTTTGAAAATCTGCCATTTCGCGTGCGTCTTTAAGCAGGTGGCATTCCTCACGCGGCTTTAAAAAGGTGCCATCTCGCATGCGGCTTTAAAAAGATGCGGGGTATGCCCCCCTCACTGCTGCCGCGCCGGTATACCTGTTCGGAGTAGGCGTAGGTCCCATTGGAGCTCCCATCGGCTGTGTCTGAGGACCCATCATCCGTGCGCTCGGCCTATACGTTGGCTGCGAGGCTGTTACGTAGGTATGGTTGGTCACCAGCCAGTGCGTTGAAAGCCTGTGCTCTCTGGGTGGGGGACGGAGCCTTCGGATGAAATCTGAGCGCAGACTGACCATATCCTTCCCCTTTCTCCAGCCTCCTCGTCGGTGCCGAAGCTCTCCTCCTGGTGGATTCGTGTGCGGGCGGCGAAGTTCTTTCTCCTGTACCTCCGGTTATGGTGGTCATGAATCGATGGTATTCTTCGGTAGCATTGCCTGCTGCAGCTCCCGCTCCCTGTTCATCATCCTCCTCTTCTTCTTCGTCGTCTTTACTTCCTCCGCTCCACGTTCATCCTCTTGGCCGTGCTCCTCGCCCTGCGTTGCGGGGTCTCCTGGCGGGTTGTAGGCTACTTGCCCTGATCCTCCGGGTGGCGCGTCTGGTATCTCTTATTTGGTTTCATGCTGCCCTGGCCGGTTGGGTTTCTCTAACGGTACCTCCTGCGGTGCGTCCGTTGGCCCCTCTTCCTCCTGGGCTTTTCAGGGTTCGACAGGGAGAATCACAGGTCGTTTCCGGTCTGCTTTCCGAGACGGGGCGGGCGGCCCTAAGGGAGGCATTGGTCCCATGGCGGCCGACAGATCTTCAGAGGTCCTAGGCCCTCCCATTCTCTTCAGCCGGGGGCGGTCATTTGCGTTAACTGAAAATTCGTGGAGAGCGCTTCTGCCATCGGATTATATGATAGATGGGTTGCCCGATGCATCAAGAAACTCTGATTCACGGCCACGGGCATCCGACCTTCTTCCCACGCCAGCCTCTCCTGGAGTCATACCGGCCTGTGTGGCGGAGTTGAGTGCCGCCAGAGGGTTGTCGGTCGCTGGGGGGGGGGGGGTCCGGTCGTCGGGAGCATTCCATTTCCCATGCCCGGAGCTCCGGATTGATTTCCAACGTGTAGGCCTGTTTTCCTTGAGTGTGGTCATCACTATCTGGGTGGGGTCTGCAAGGTCCGGGCTGGCGTCCTTGGGGTGGGTGGCTCATCCACCGAGTCGTGCATCTGTAAGGCGACGGATTATCTTCCTGGTCGTCGACCCAGCAGTACCAGCAGTACATTCGTAGCAGTCGATTCTTCAACGTGTCCATATCACCCTTCGCGCCGCATCCGCTGATATCTAACTCCTGGATGACAACTTTCGGCTCGAGTAAGTCTATTTTCTGGGTCAACGTCTTCACCTTCAAATTCTTGGTGCATTGCACACTCTGTTGAAACGACCTTATAAAATACTATAAAAATAAATTTATAGGAATTAATGTGTGTAATCTACACCAGGAATTCCTTATATATCCTTATAAACATGTTCTTAAAAAATTTCGTCCTTATAAACCCCATAGAAAATTACTTTTCTATCAAAAACGAGTAAGTTTTTATGAGATTTATAATGACGAAATTTTTTAAAGACATGTTTATAAGGATATATAAGGAATTCCTGGTGCAGATACACACGTTAATTCCTATAAAAATTTATTTTTATAAGTATTTTATAAGGTTGTTTTCAACAGGGCACGTGCTCATTTCTCGCACTGCTTTCTAGTTGCGATCAAGTCCATCTTATCGGATCGTCGGCTGCACCTCTAATTTCCCTCTTCGTCTGATTACTGTTGTCTTATTAAGAAAAAGATACTTCCTGTAAGGGAGACACGGTCAGACGAAGGGGCAGTTAGAGGGATCGGGATAACTTGGTTGCTACTGCACTTCAAATAAAAAAAATTTATAGATCAGATTAAAATCTGGCGATTACCGTCGTTTTCCTGAAAAGGGTCCCTTTTCCTAAAAGCTAATGAAAATAAAATTCTCGTTGTCAGTTCTTGATAATCTTCTTCGCAGAAAAAGACTTCCTGAAATCGCGAAAACTATCGTGCTGCTACCAGAAAATCTTTTTAACAACCTGTAATCACGAAACCCTAGTCGATCTTCTCTTTTAATTCTTCTTGATGACTTATCCGCTTTGTATCAATCCTTCCTGAAAAAGACCCTTAAATTGGAGTTACAACATTAAATATATACTGTGACGGATGACAACCAAGATTCTTCTCTTTTCTTTTAAAATAAAAAAAATAAGGAGGAATGTATGACTGTACGCCCGGGTCCCATACTCGTATACTCATATATCCCGGGTGTATACTCGTGCTCCGACGTCACACCACGACCAAATGTCCCTTCTCTACACACGTTCGCGTTTGTCAAATGAATGAAAATTCTCTTTCCTATCGAAACCGCAAGTCGAAAAATTTTAATTTGACAAAAGTCGGCGCGAATCAACCGTCGTAAATTAAAATTTGTCAGGCCACTAACACGTCGGGCAATTTTGCACAATTCGAAATACTTCGCAAATTTCCGCCGCACAACACAAACAAACGCCACAATAATACTCGTCTAGCGATACAAAAATCCAAATGGCATTACCAAACTCGCTTTCCGATATTTTACCAAAATGGCCAACTCTCTTGTTCATTCGCGACCTGTCCTAACGTGGCCCCACGTTGGGCGCCATTTTCTTACGGGGCAATTATCCCGAGTCTTTCCAGTTTCCCAAATACCCTGTAGACAAAGTAGAAATTGACCCAGCTCGATTATTCGCAATTTTCGTCCTACTTTCACGCGGAATTTGTTAGGCGCTAGGCGCCTGCAGGTGCCACTGGGTCAGATATCGTATCTACACCTCCTCTACGTCGGCTCAGTCTGCGTTGCCTGGCTAGCTAGCCGGATAAGTAGATGGCTGGCTTTTCGGGGGCAGCCAGCCCGAATCACGAACAGACAACACAATTTACACTTATAACGCCAGGAAGTAAAAGGGAATGATGCATAAAATTTATGATAATACATGCTTATTTATTCACTAACTCCCTATTTACACGTGTGGCTGAGTACATGATCGCGGGCGCGGCTGGATTAGTGCATCGATGCACTCCGATTTTCCACTTGGCAGTTGTCTAAAATCGTACGCGGCACTCTTCGCCCGGCACCGCACTGTATGACGCCGCTCGACCTCGCGGCTCTTCCTTTATGGCCCACTCACCATCCGGCTAATTCTCCTCTATTCTCCTGGAGGTTAATATGAGGCGCCAGGTCGCTTGCCGTGTCTCTCGCCTACGCTCACTTTACTTTCCTGCGCTGCTTCTCTCATCGAAACGGCGTGAAGTCGCGTGAAGAAAAATTGCGCGCGCGGTCTGGAGTGGCTCCTGAGTCTCGATCCGGGCAACAAGTTGCCGAGCCAAGATAGATCGCTCGGCGTGAAGTCGCGTCCCTCTTCTCTCTTCATCTCTCTCCTTGTCGGCCGTATATTCCCTTTGGCTCTCGAGTTCTTACTAATTAGTTCAGGCGCGAGGCGCCGATAAACCTTGGCACATTAATTGCGGAGGTGGGAGGCGGGGGCACTCGATACGGCCCTGCTCTCCGCTTCACTTCGGCTGCTCTCGGCGCACCTGTCTTGCGCGTATGTGCGGAGCGCCGGTAGCTCCCTACGCCGCGCGCGCTCTGTCTCTCTCGCACGCCTCTCTCTGCCGGCACGCACGTGCTCGCGCGCGCGTTCAAGCTCCTCACGGCCACTTTTCCGCGTCGGTGCAGCGGCGGCGTCTCAGTTGTTCGTTCGGGTGTGTGTTTATGTTTATGTATATGCGGTGCTCTAAGGCTTCGCCTCCCCGGATCTTCTCACTCGTGCTCGTAGGCGTCAGCTGGGCCTGGTGTTTCTCCGACGACGCTTAGGACTGATGGGCATCCTGGTTGGTCGAGGTGGACGCAAGAAACCCGCTACGCCCGAGTACGGACGCTGCCAAGCCGTCATCAGGTGATCGCCGGCGTCGACTCTCTCTCTCTCTCTCTTTCTCCTGTGACACTCCTGAGCCGGTGTTATGTGTGCGCGTGCAGGAGTGCATCTGCGATACTTCGGGAAAAACGTGCGTGAATCGCGGATTAGTCTCTCTATATTATAAAAAACTATCGCCGCCGCCGTCGTTTCAAAAACCACCTGTTGCTCCCCCCTCCCCCGTTTCTATGGCAATCACCCCGTTGCTATGGCAACCACCTGTTGCTATAGCAACCACCTGTTTCTATGGCAACCACCCGTTGATGTAGCAACTCCTGCTCCCAATCATTCTTCTTATACTTACCCTATAGGTTGCCTCCAATATTGCGCCAATGCCGATTCGAATTATGCACCGATAGAGAAGGCGCTATGAACGAAATCGTGGGACTAATAGTGTGCGGAGCAAGACTGCTTGGACTATTAGCTAAGTCCTACCTGCTATAACGTCGATACGCAAAAATTGGGAGATCACGTTTTGAATTTAAATCTCTCTAAGTGAATCAATGTATATTTTTTTTAGAAACCACCAGACAGCTAGAAGCTGTACTCACATTTTACCCCTAAAATTTCAATTTAAGGGGATCATCCCATGTGACGTCCGTTTTTTTAAGTTTTTTTTGCATTATTTTGCGGCGAAATGAAAAAATGCAGTTGTCAAATTTTCACTATATATTAAACTGTACGTGTAAAGTTTTTTATTAAAAAATATGGCGTTGATGGCGAGTTACAGCACTGCAATGGCACCCATGTACAAAAAAAGCAGGCAAACCATCCCCAGGATTCCGACGAAGTTGTTACAACGCGCTCGCGCGACTCTATTTCCGCGTCCCCCGGCACGTTTTAATTATTGACGAACACAAGAATTTTATTCTTTTTCTACTCGACGACTTCGGCAAATTTATTTATATTGATCGCCAAGTACTGGAATGCACCGCCCGTAGTTCGCCTTTCTTGGCCCGGCCTAACTCAGCCAAGAGGAAGACGCGTGTAGTTCCTAGACCGAGCTACCACGGGGATAGTAGCTCCGAGGTATTCGGCTTCTACGTCTGGCGAAATCTAATAATGCACGCGGACAACACACAGCATGCTCATAACACGAATTCAACACGGGGAAAATAATACACTTTTGGATCTAAATCCAATATCTCAATTTATTTGTTCTCACAATACCTTCCGTAATGCAATTCCTCGCCGCAATCCCGATCGAAAACGCGTCCCGGCGCACGCAATCGCAGACTTTACCGTCGCGTCCCGATGATGCTTTCTAACCCGTAACCGCGGCTCGGGACACTCCGCTCTCGACCGTCATCCACCTTGGCGATGGTGAGGCTCGTCTCATCGCCGCTTACACAATCCACTCACCGGGGTCCTGCGCGGCAAAACTCTCGTGACTCGGCTACAGGTCGTTCTCCTCGTAGTCCTCCTAACTAATCCCGATTACTCTCTCGAACACCCTAACTACCGCTGATCACAAGTTTCGATGTTGGCGAGGCGCGTTATAAAAGAAAACCATTCAAATTCGTGCGGGTGACGTCGGTCGCATGATGATCCCTAACAGTCTGGGCAACGAGTGCGAGCGTCGAAAATGGCGATTGTCGCGGAAAGCCGGCGTCACCTCGTGATCTCACTCACTCGCGTATACTTCTTGTACCTGTCGTCCTTTTCTAAATTAGCGGCGTCTAATTGCTCGCGGGGTGCTAAGGCGCATTATCATTCGATTTCCCCCCGAGCAATAAGAGTTCCGCGGTTCACGTGATAGCGCCCTCTCGATCGGCGCTTAATTCAAATCGGCTTCGGCGAAATATCGGCGGCGCCATGGCGTATCAATTCGGCGCTTGAAATGGCCGCTCGGCGTATTCCCACGCAACGGTATTACAAAAGCCAGGCGCCGGCCTAGTGTACGGCACTGGCGACTGGTTGCACGGCGAATTTACGTGTGCGCGCGCCCCACTGAGATTCTGCTCCCGGCGAGCTGCACGCTCGGTCAGCCTCGGCACGGCTCGCCGCGGCTCGGCTCGACTCGCGCGCTCCGTCTCTCTCTCTCTCCATCGAGGCGCTCGGCGCTCACTACCAGAGCGTACGCCGTCTATCTCGCACTACCGGTGCTCGTGGCGCTCGCCATGTGTTCGCGGCGGTTATTCGGTCTTCAGCGTTGCTCTCGTGACCGCTGTTCCCGTGGCGCTGTCCCTCCTGGTCCGCGCGCAACGGGTGTATAGTGACGCTGCGCCGCCGGGCGGTGAGGGCGTGTGTGAGTACGAGTGTCGGCTGCTGCAGGGCTCTCCCGGCCACCCGAGCGCTAGAGCGGGAAGATGGCGGCCGCCGGTCCACCTCGTGGTTTCTCGACTTGTCTGGCGCCTCTCTACGTGCCTCCTAGCACCGTCGCTTCTCCGGCGGCTCTCCCGGGGACGATAGTCACCCGCGGCATCGGGGCCGATCTAGCGCCGGAAAAAGGCGGAGCGTGTCCATCAGTTGGCTGACGTCGTTTCTCTCTCTCGCTCCTCCTTGACAGCCCTGGAGTCGTAGTGTGCGGGCCGTGTACGTGATCGGTACCTCAGAAAAGTTTCGCGCAAATTAATTATTCGAATTGTTTAAATAGCGTTTTGGTGCGATTGCGTGGCGGATGAATATTGAGGATGACGACAGGGATGATAACAGACTTGTGTGTTTTTTAATAGTCAGTAATATTTTATTTGTCACTCATGTGCATATACACATAATTTATACATAATATACAATTGCTATATTCACAGTAGCTGTCCTAGAACCGCAACGCCTCGAGTTGATTCCGAGAAGCCTGCGCCTAGGCTAGCGCGTCAAAACAATGTCGCTCTCGTTTACCAATTTTTTTTTTTTTTTTTTTTTTTTTAAATACTCTATTGCTCGGTATTTCACGAATTACATTTTTCCTTTGTCATCCACACTTCATATTTCTCCCTTTCAATTTAATTTAAAATTAATAATTTCGGCTAATTCTCTTAATCTTTTTTGCTAATTTTTTAAGTCTTTTTCGTATTCGTTATTGCTTGCTTGTAAAATTCTCTCAATTTCACCAATTATTTCGTTAAAGATCGCGAACAACATGCAGCATGCTCTTCACATTAACGCAATAAACACTCCCAAATTAAGGCACTGACTAGATTTATTCGATCGCAAATAGGTTCACAATTGATTATCACGTTAATTCCAGAAACGCATGCCGGCGCACGCAATCACTTTCCACCGCGGATTTCCCGAAGAGTATTCTCTGCGCCCGACACGCAAACTGACTCCGAACACGGATTCCCGAGCGCTTCCCGGCGCTTTTATGGCACTCGCGGCTCGCGGCACTCCGACTCGGCACGCACTTACCCAGACGATGGTGCGGCTCGTGTCGCTGCCGGCTCTCACGATCCACTCACCGCTGATTTCTCCTTGAAATTCAGCTACGGTTCTCCATACTCTCCTCTCTCGCGCGCTAACTAACGGTTCTCGACGACTCAAGACTTTTCTAATTAATCTCGCGATTAGAGAGTTCGTGCTAACCGTGGCTTTGGTCCCGTGCTGCTTTCTATGCTATCCGCGCAACGAGTGAGTCGAAAATGGCAATCACCTGTTCAAGCCAGCGTCACCTCGCTATCCCACTCACTCTCGGCTAATTTTCATTGTTTCTCTTTGTTTGAGTCATTAGGCGCGTTTAATTGGTTCACGTTGTGTCGCGGCGCACTCTTATTCAGTCTTGTTCCTCGGCACCTGGACATCGTCTACGGGAACACCCTTCCAATTTTTTTATGTAGACAGAGCCCCGGGTAGGTCTCCCTGTAAATGATCTCCCGTCGTCCTCAGGATGTTCCTCGGCACCTGGACATCGTTTACGGGAACACCCTCGAATTTTTTTGTGTGGGATTCCCCGGGTCTTTCGGTCAACGATCTCCCGTCGTCCTGAAGGTGTTCCTGTACACCTGGACATCATTTTCAGGAACACCTTTTCAATTTTTGCGTATCAACGTTATATCAGGTAGGGCTTGCTGCAGATGATCTCTCGTCGTCCTGAGGGTGTTCCTGGATACCTGGAAATCGTCTACGGGACCACCCTTCGAATTTTCTTTTTACAAATTGATATTATGGCGCCATTTCTGATACAGCAGCTCTATTATTGGTTCAAGCTATCGCGCCAGCCTGGCGGCAGCCAATCACAATTGGAGCCACTTCTGATACAACAGCTCTATCATTGGTTCAAGGTACCAAGATGCGCGCGCCTGGTGGCAACCAATGGCAATTCGCACCACTTCTGATAGAGCAGCTCTATCATTGGTTCAAGCTACCGC
>JAXIUT010052160.1:0-10770 GCA_035586675.1 Eurytoma californica | reverse complement strand
TTTAAAAAACTATATACATTTAGCGTTGCTACGAAGCAACGTATCACATAATTTGCCTACAGGCAAATTGTTATCACCGATAAAATAATTTTGGCCTAGAGGCCCAGTCAAAACTGCGAAATGCCGCAGACTAGATTTACTTACTGACACCGCCTTCCGCCAATTGGGAGAGCTAATGATCGAAATCGAGCAGATATTGGCGTACCGCCCTTTTGAACGCTGACAAAGATGGCGAGGAGCGCAGGACAGAAGGGAGGGAGTTCCAGAAACGTGCACCATGACTTTGAAAAGCCCTGGTACCCGTCTCCGTACCTACTACTAGAATACTGAGTTCTGGCGGAGTACCTCTACTGAAGGGCCGTGGGTTATGCTTGCTGAAAAATGAAGCAAGATATTCAGGTTCACGCATTCTAGTGATTTTATAGAGAATTATGGCTTCGAAATAGAGCCTACGCGAATCCGTGCGAAGCCAACCCAGATGCCTCCTGTAGGGGGAAATGTGTTCATCCCGTCTTACTCCATAAATATGTCTCACGCATGAATTGCTCAGTCTCTGTAGTCGTATTCTTTGCTCATCCGACGCGTCGGTAATTGCAATCCGACGGTACAGTAGTCTAGATGTGATTGGACTAATGACTCGACTAACATTTTGCGTAATGTCTCGGTGGTACTATCCCTAATAAACAGCAAGCTATAGAGGGATTTATGGACTTTTTTCGCAATGGCATCAACTTGCGGCTTCCAAGTAAGTTTATTATCAAGTGGCACACCAAGACTCACAACTGCTTCACTGAAAGGGACGTTTACTCCCTCCTGTATCTCAACTCCAGGTAAGTTCCATGCGTTGATCGTTGATGTTGACATTCTTTCTCGAGCCAAATACAATTGCTTTAGTCTTGCTAGAGTTAAGACACAGGCCGGAGCTTCCCGCCCATTCAGAAATCAGTTGCACCGCTTCAGTTAGTCGAGTCAAGCCCTCTTTAAATTTGTCCTTGGTGGTTCAGAACAACCATTTTTGTTAGAGATAATCATCTGGGTGCGACCTTGTAAATATGATTTTATCCACAAGAGCGCCATCCGAGAGAACCCTAATTCTCGTAGCTTAGATATTAGCTTCGTAGGGGAGACAGTGTCAAATGCCTTACTAAAGTCAAATAGCAGAAGAAGGGTCACTTTTTTTGTCAATGGCCATGCGTATGACATCAATCAATTTAATGAGCGCGGTTTGGGTGCTGTAGTGCTTTCTAAATCCGGCGTGGAGAGGATCTAAAATTTTATTTTTATTAAGATACTCCGTGATTTGGGTGTGAGCAATCTTTTCCAGTACCTTAAAAAGAAAGCAAAGTAGTGCAATTGGCCGAAAATCTGTAACGCTAGATGGTGCACTATTTTTTTTTAGTGCTAACAGTTGAGCTTGCTTCCAGATACTGGGAAAGATACCTTTGACGAAAGAGGAGTTAAATAACTTAACAATGAAATCGCCAATGATTGGGAGAGCTTTTACAACCACCTCCTGGGGAATCTCATCAACTCCTCTCGCTTGCGAGGAAAAGTGTGAAAGGGCTAGAATAACATCATTAATATTTACTGGCCTAAATGAAAATCCGTCCTCGCTTGCTGTTGACGTAAAACCCGTAGCGTCCTGCAAATTTTCAAGGGGAGAAGAGGAGATCCCTGTGAAGTGCTCATTCAGCTCACCCGGCGTGAAACCATGCAATTGCTCCTCTTTGCGCTTGGGCAAGAGGCCGAGGTTGCGCATTTCCTTCCAAACGTTTTTATTGTCATCAAGAGCTTCTGAAATATGTTGAAGTACGAAGGAGTTACGCTCTTGAGCCGAGCGCACGTAGACCTCATTGCAGAGCCGAAGAAACTCATCAAGCAACTCTGGACGCCCAGTGCGTTTGTAGCGCCTGTGCGTAGCATTCCGTTTATTGATGAGCTGCTTCAGCTCGGGACCAAACCAAGGAGCATACTTATTATTAGGACGGATTGTCTTCAAAGGTGCTAGTTCATTAATTGCGGATTTTACATTCTCATTCAGGCTTTTCAAGGCACCTTCGAAATCTGATTCTATGGAATCCATGACTGACCAGTCACAGCGTGATAGCAAGTCGACGAGTGAGGTCGAATCAATACTCGTGATATCACGATACGAGAAAGACTCTTTAACAAGAGTAGACGAAAATATGTCAATGGTGACATCTATCAAATAGTGCTTGCCAAAGCTGGGCAGCCAATCATTCAAGTAGTCAAGTATCGTGTCGTTCTCGTCCGAGAGAGAGAGAGAGAGAGAGAGAGATATGTAATCTCTCAGATTAGATTAGATTAGATTACATTTATTAAGGCCTTTAGGATCGACTATCTGGCCTGGTTGGATTTACAAATGTAATCAACAAAAATAAAATATCAAGAAGAGCGCATAACAATAGCCATATACCTTTTTAATTAAGATAATTAGCTACAGGATACAGTAGTAATAATAATAGCGCAGCTAACTCAAGCTAAAGACAAGGCTATCGCAGTATAGCTAACGCAGTATGAAGATAGTGTAGTTATGAGTCGCAGATCGCAGCAGAAGTAAGTCAAGGCACACAGAAAGCTAAGCACGATGCAGACAAAGAAGCAAAAAAGGCTAGCCGAAGGTAAACTAGCTGGCTCGCTCGGACCAATCCAATCTATCTCTATCTAGGAGGATGTTAAACAAATAAGCCTTAAATTTAAAGAGCCCACTCGGCTTTATTGCAGCAATGTGGATTGGCGCGTAGGTCAGCGATCTAGGGGGAAGACAAGATGAAGACCTCACAATTACGTCAACGTTCAGTCTAGCAAACCTATTGAAAAGGTTGTAACAATCGGGTTCTTGTATGGTGGAAAGAAGGGTAAGGTTATTCGCGAGTGGGCTCAATACACCCACTGCAACCCCAATGATTGCTCAGTACGCAATCATATAACAACTGTTGAGCACAACACACTCAAACCCCCTTTAATAATAATCGAATTACGGATTGACTGTTTCACTAGAAATAAACATTAAGTAAAACTGGAATTAATAATTAATAAAGTATTTATTAGTAATAATAATTATAATAAATTAAATATAAAAATAAGTTCAGCCAATTCGCTTACGAAATTACAAATTCGGACATTAACGGTTACGGATCGCAAATAAATATATCACTAGTCTAATCGCGGAAACTAAACCTAACGGTATCGGTATCATCTGCGAGCCGGAGCTACGGATACGGCTGGTGAGCCCTACCGATTAGCGCTGCGCTAATCACACGCAGTAATCGGCCTCCAGGAGAGGAGCTCGGCTCAGGACTCCGAGAGGACTGATTTCAGCAATCAAGTCCGCATGCTTTTATTTGCCGCTCGCCCGCCTGCCAAGTAAGAGCGAGAGATTCGGACGGGAAGTCGTCATGACAACTCGTGCGGCCGCGGAGTGGGAGCGCACTTGCTCGCTAGCCGTCGGTCGCTCGGCGCGCTGGAACGAAGCTATTGTTTGCGAATCAAGCAATGCCTTCGTTACAAGGTATGCAGGGTTTTGATTTGTAACGATATGGTATACAAGGGTTCCAAGGAAATATTCTCACACGCGTTTGACAGAGAGCCAGCCAAGAGTCAGACGATGCGGTGTAAGGTGATCGCGTGTCCCAATGTCACCAAAAACAAAATCCACGCAGGCATTCTGTAGCACCTGTAGGTCCTTATTCCGCGATTTTTCAGTATCCTGGTATAGTACACACATATAATCAAGATGAGAGAGAACCATATTTTCAACCAGTTTTTTTCTGTGCGATTTGGAGACAGAATGGCTATGTTTGCGCAAGTTTCATAGCTCAAAATTGGCTCTACGATGGTAGAATATGCTTGGACCAGTTGATCGTTGGAGTAAGGATGAGGCCTAAAGTCTTTACTTCTACTTCGTACGGAAGTGTCGCCAAGAATACAGATTTTAGGGAGATTGACGAGGTCTAATGTGGAAGAGTGCGCAATTTTTGGTCTTACAGACATTGAGTTTAAGACCACTATCCGCTGCCCACCTAGCAACTGCCTCGCCATCTCTACTGATCCGATCGACTTCTACTGAGAGATCTGCAGGGAGGACAGATAGATACATTTGAGTATAGTCAGCACATATCATGTGCGACGAATTCAAGAGCACCAAGTGGAGGTCGTTGATGTACATGGCGAACAGTAGAGATCCCAGTAAACTGCCTCAGGTACACCCGCATTGACACAAGTCCAATCGGTGGGTTTCCCATCTCCACGAATGACAACTTGCACGCGATCTTTGAGATAAGAGAACACTACTGTAATAAAGTTGTTCGAGCTTATTAAGACGAACGCGAGGTACAGTGTATCAATGGCCCGCCGGACGTAATCAACTACACCTATTTAAGCTGTCCGAGTGCTGTGACCTGTCCTGAATCCAGACTGCCGCTTGTTGAGTAGGATATATGTTCATCCCTTCTAGCTCCAAAAATATATCTTACACATGAATTGCTCAGTCGCTGTAGGCATATTCGTTGTTCGTCCGACGCGTATAGATACACTACAGTACAATAGGCCAGATATGGTTGAATTAATGACGCGACTAACATCCTGCGCAAGGTCTCGGTGGTACAATCCCTGATGAACCGCAAGCTGTAGAAGGATTTATTGAATTTTTTTTGCTATAGAATCAACTTGCGCCTTCCATGTAAGTTTACTGTCAAGTGTAACACCGAGACTCACAACTGATTCGCTGAAAGGGACGTTCACGCCCTCCTGTATCTCAACTCTTGACAAAATCTATGAATTGATATCATTTACATTCTTTCTTGAGTCTAATAGTATGGCTTGCCAGAGTTGATACACAGACCGGAGCTCCCCACCCACTCAGAAACCAGGTGTGTTGCTTCTGTTAATCGGGTCGTCCCCTCTTTAAATTTGTCCTTGGTGGTGTGTAGGTAAATTTGGAGACCGTATGCATAGAAAATATGTTTCACCGCGTGGTTATCAAGGTGGTCCTGTAGGTTATTGACGTAGAAGTTAAACAGCAGGGGCCATAGGACAGAACCCTGTGTAACACCCAGATTAGTTTCCAACCATTCCGAGCACGTAGGCTATATGGTGTTGAAAGTCTTACTGAAATCGATCGAATCACCATTATATTTTATATTTTATTATTGCGATATTGCTCTATAAACAATTGTTTATTATGCAATATGTAACTAGATTATAATCTCGCCATTCGGCCAAGACTTAGGAAAATAAATTATGATCAATCATTCAATCTCTCACACTGACTCTCTCTCCCTCTCTATCTCTCTCTCTCTCTCTCTCTCTTAAGTATCAACTATCAATTGTATGTGGTGAGTAAGGTAACTTAAAGATACATATGTAAGACACGGACAAGCGAAGAGAGAGTGTGAGCCAGAAGCATTAAAGATTTCAATTGCCCTTACAGAAGAATTTGAGTGAATGCTAATGAGAAATCTTATAATACAAATACAGGGATTCTATAGGCATTGTACATATAGTTTCAGTACAGATTATTCGTCCTTACTGTGACTACAACACGAACTAGAAGAACTATTCCTACAATCATGACTATGAGGATAAATGTTATAGTCATGATTATGGATATGACAGGGTGCGTATTATAGTCATGATTAGAGTAGGGACGAAAAGCGTTTTACACATAATTAAAAAATCGCTGCCAATTCTTTGTTTCCTCCAAAATAATTTATGGTTCCTATCATTAATTAATTATTCTAATATATAAAATAAATTATTGAATTAAAGTCTTTTTATTCAAGTAATCGTTGGACATAAAAAACTTTTTTTCAATTTTTTTTATCAGAAAATAGTGGATAGAATGATAGAAATTTTTACAGAATATAGGTATTTATATTTTGTATTAGAATGATTTTTTTTAAGGCCTTTTAGGAGAAATAAAATTTAAAAAGAATAAACATAATCTAAAGCTTGATATCTTTTTACCTGTTAGGTTCCATAAGCTGCCCAACGAACTCATCTGAGGTACACAAAATATCTACCTTTTTTGAAAATTTCAAGTCAATTAAAGCCATTTTACTCAAGTAATCGTGGGACAAAAAAAAACGCTCTTCGAAAAATAATTTTTTTCTCGAAAACTAGTCAATGAAATATTTAAAAAATTTTATGAAATATATATCGCCATGTTACCAATAACCATCAATTGTTTTAACTCATTTTGGTTATTAGTTACTGATATGATTTTTTTGAAAAACCACACCTTTCAGTGTATAATAAAAAAATGAAGGTATATAATAACAAATTTCTTCCGTAAAAAAATAGATGTATTTAAAAATATTTGATTAAATTTATTTTATTGAAAAAACCATCAAGAAAAACTAATTTCTGACAATCGAAAAATCGCAAAAAAAAACAAAAACGCATAGATAACACAAAAAAGGATTTTTTGGGCCAAATCATACATAAAAAACAAAAAGATGAGATGAGGTGGCTGAGATCTAGGAGGCCACATTGACACACACATACACACACGCGCGCTCGCATACATCCGTACAGGCATTTTAAAAAAACATAATTTTATTCAAAAAACCTCAAAATAAATTTCTAAAACGTTTTTAGAGAAACTTTTCTTTTGCTATTACAAAGCTTCCTCAAGGAGGAAGCAAAATAGCGTTTCCAAAAGAGAGAATAGACTCCAAAAAGTGAAAAATGTACTGAAAAACTTTTTCTTCTTTTGACACATCCGACACAGCCCCATGATTATTTTTATGAAATTAGTTTAACCCTTTAACTCCGTATGTAGCATATCAGCTACATTCATTTGCAAGTGCTTTAAAATATATGTAATATTTATTTAAATATTTTAAAGCATTTGCAAATCAATGTAGCTGATATGCCACATACGGAGTTAAAGGGTTAAGAAAAAGTTTTAGTCTCTGGTCCTTCTTAGTATCTAGTCAGCTCAATGGTGACTCTTCATCAAGATGGTTACATTTCTCTTTAATATTCCTGTTAAAAATAGTTGATCCGTAAGCGGTGCACCCCTTTTCTAAAGCCTACACAATATTTTTTGTGTCAGTGCAATAATAATTTGTTACAAGAAACGTAAAATTATCTTAAAATGCGTGTCTGCTTGCTTGCGTACGTGCGTGCGTGTATGTGGGGGGGGGGGGATATTCGATGCTATGTGTAAGTGCCTGGGCTAAGGGGTTCTATTTAAATAAATTTTTGAAAAGAAAGCATTTAGTGATCACAATAAATATTATCTTTATTCTAACGCGTTAATAAAATTCAGATACGCGCCACGCGCGTCGTCCCAATTTCTCAAATAAATTTATTCGCGCTTTCGGTGCCACACATACACAACAGACCTTATCGATACACGCTTCAGCGGATCAATTCGTAGTACACGCGCAATCTATTACGCGGAGTCACAATATTTTTCTCGGTCGCGCTTTTCTATATTAAACTACGCACGCAACAAATTTATTTTAATGTCTCTCGTGCTACGCTTTCGCTCGCGCTCGGACTTATCTCCTTTCTGAAGATTTCTGCAACCTCGCGCCTCTCTGCAGTACACGTCCTGCTCGATGCCTTCGCAACCAATTCAGCAATGCCGGCTCGAACTGAGGAGGTGCCCTTGCTCTTGCAGGACGAAGAACTCGGCTGGATGAGCATAGCCTCGAAGTTCTGGTTCTGGTTCTGGTAAATGGAGATTCGCACGCGACCGTGCAGCAGCAATGATGTGCACGAGAGCAGCGTGCTCGCAATGCAGTTCGAATTCTTTATTATAACAGAGAAAGAAAAACTGCGCACATATGCGCAAAAGAATTAGCAATCAGTCTAATCAATGCATGATAGTCGGACAAAGATACTTACCCCGCCTCGCGGGTCCTAGCGCCTTGACCGTCCGAGCAACCGCACGCACGTCGGAACAAAGCGACGCACTCAATCGTCGTCAAGACGCTCCCGCGAGCCGGGCCTAGCCGCCGAATTTCCCTACTTCGCGCGCACTCATACCATCGCGCGCACATACATTCCAGCGAGCATTGCGAGCTCGTCTTTGTTTACCTATGTGCTATCAATATCGGCCGTTACATATATCATCTGGAAAAAAACAGAAGAATGCATGAGAAGCTTAAAACTTTAAATGAAGTATATTTTGGAAATCATCTCAAGAAAAGTCGGAATTTAGAAAACAAGCTCATTATTTTCCATTAGCTTATTCAGAAATAACATGCCCTCCTGTACGTTGCTTTTCACACTTCCAAGAAGATTAACGATTGTAGTTTCTTAGAAACATTTGAAAATTGTTTATATGAGTATATCTCGGCTTCTAGGGCATATAAAGGGTTGATATTTTGCACAGGATATTTTTTTATTAGTACAATAACGTACTTTAAAAGCAGCTAAAAATATTTTTTTTAAAAGTATTGGAATACCCCATATAAATATACTAAAAATGACTCTGGTCACCTTAATGGTAATATTAATAAACATTCAACTACTCTTTTTAGGTTCATGTCGTAGCCGATGCACCTCATGGAGTCAGTTGGGATAGTAAAAAGCATACTGGTTATGTTGGATTAAAAAATCAAGGGGCGACTTGTTACATGAATTCATTATTGCAAACACTTTATTTCACTAATCAGGTATTTTATTGCTATTATAATTGTATATAACTTTGTCATTAAATAGATATTTAAAAATATTTTTATATTAAAACGTGAAAAAATATATGTAAATCCTTACAGAAGCAGATCACATGCGGCACCACTTAAAGTTTCAGTAAATTACTACACAAATGTCTGTAGTAAATATGTGGTAACTATGCAGTACATCACAGTTGGAACTAGTGGGATACAGTTTGAGAAGTTTCAACTTCTTTTTCAATTCCTTAAATTTTGCTGTGATACTTTGTAGCGCAAAATTATTAAAGATATACCACATATTTACAATACAGTTACTACCTAGTTTGTACAGTAATTTTATTTCTTTATATAGTTCTTATGTGGTACCGCTGAGGTACCTTTTGTGGTACTGAAGGTGGTACCGTATGCGACTTGTTTCTATAAGGCAATTTTTATTAAGAGGGGTTTATACCTCGAACTTTTTTTTGTAATAAAACAGGCTAAAAAAATTACAAGAGTAACGAAAATTTATATGAAATATTATAAAAAATCCTTAAATGCCTGACAATATTAACTTATATGGAGATCTTTAAACCCATTTTAGCTTGTGATATAGAAATCTTAAAGTATTTAAATTTTTTCTCATTATGTCGTTTTTTCCTTCTCCACACCTGTGACGTCACTTATAATTTAAAACGAACTCGGGACAGAGATCAAACAGAGATCAAATGCATTTTGGTGCTCTTTTTACAAATACATAAAAATGCATTTTGGCGTTCTTTTTATAAATACATAAAAATGTATTCTTTTTTGGATACATAAAAATGAATTTTGGTACTTTTTTCATGAATACATAAAAATGCATTTTTTCCCAGATGCATAAAAATGGATTTTGGTGCACTTTTTTCCGAATGCATAAAAATGCATTTTGGTGCACTTTTTTTAGAATGCATAAAATGCATTTTGGTGCGCTTTTTTCAGAATGCATAAAAATGGATTTTGGTGCACTTTTTTCCGAATGCATAAAAATGCATTTTGGTACACTTTTTCCGAATGCATAAAATGCATTTTGGTGCATTTTTTTATCGAATGCATAAAAATGCGTTTTGGTGCACTTTTTTCCCAATGGGATCAGAAGGAACATCGATATACAAAATCGTAAATTGTTCCTGTAGGTGGTATCTAGGTAGTCAGGAGCGGCCTCGGATCGGTGAAACATTATTTATAAGAAGTAGGTAGCTGATCTGGAGGACCGATTGAGTACCTTTAAGGAGAGAAATTGTTTATTTAAAACGATTTAATTTAATAATATTGAAGGAGAAAACGGAGTGCTGAATTTACACCTTCTTGGACGGCAGTCAGATAAGTATCTTTTTGCCAATTTCTTAATCGTTGATGCAAGTCAAGCTTAAAGGGGCAAGCCTATGTTAAAATGACCAAAAAATCGTTTTTTATTTTATATTTCAACAGTAAATTTCCTCACGAATATTTTCGCGCAAACCGCTTGTTAAAATTCGATTCCGATCCAAAGATATAGCAACAAATGTAAATAAATCCAAATAATGATTGTTTTATAAAAATCGATTTTTTATGAGTTACCAAATTAAATTGTTTTTATTTTCCAGACAGGCCTGTTTTTGTTAAAAAAATGAATTAACATACAATAAATAATTTACAAATGAACAATTTAATATAGACTACCCTATTGAAAATAATTACGTATTTTTGTTGCGTAATTTTGCTACGTTACAACATTACGAAGCATGTTACGTAACAAAGCGTTCGAATTGGCTACGTAATTTTGTTATGTAGTCATCATTAATTATCATGATTATATTTACGTGTAATTTGAAAAAATTAGTTTATAGCCAGAAATTGTGCCCATTATATGGATTATCATGTGAATGATAAAACCTAAACTGGAGGATTGAGTTTAAAAATTATTGTTTTATCCATTTTACAAATAGAATTAAGCAACAAAATTATGTACAAATCTATGTTACAAAATTACGAAATCAAATTGCGTAAGAAAATTACGTGACAAAATTATGTGCATTTGGCACGTAGTTTTGTCACGTAGTTTTGTTACATAATTTTGTTACTTAATTCTATTTGTAAAATGGATAAAACAATAATT
>JAXIUT010052149.1:0-10775 GCA_035586675.1 Eurytoma californica | reverse complement strand
TTTAGGGCTCGATCCGTCGGGTTGGATATGGTTTGTAAATTTGTTAGGTTTATGATTAGGCCACTTTGTCGAGGTGTACGAAGAAATGACGGATCGCCCTCCGTAGTTGAATAAGTGAAGCTTCATTTAAGTAAGTAAATAGACATTTACTGTGCGTTAAAAATAACCCTTCGTTTATTATAATAGCGGAAGAATTTTGATGTTAAATGAGGGTATTTGAGTAAACTTCACTTGCACAACTTTAGTAAGTGTACGGTGATGCGGGTACTTGTACATTCTGTTTTACTGTCGTGTTTTATTACTTTATTATTCGCATAAAAAATAATTCTATTTAATTCGTAAGATTATTTATCATTTTTATCTACATAGAAAAGAGATTCTTTGCTTAATGTGGATTCTATTGAATTCGAAATTTTTCGTATTTGAACTTAAAAGCCCGCGCAGGTTATACGTCAACTAAACTGGATTTAAGTCAAATTTTTTTTACACATTTCACATTTTCAATTTTATTCGAAAATAAAACAAATACATTCAAATAAAAAATTTGAACTTGAACTTTTGAATAAATATTATATATTATTTGAAGCTATCTCATTGAATTTATGTAAATCATTTTTATTCTGTCAATATGTATAAATCGTTAATTTCGAGTGATTGTAAATTCGGACTTATTTATCTGATAGCCAAGTAAAAACTTTCATCAATTTCCACACGCTGATTTCAATTTAATTGAAAACATCAATAGCTTATCGAACGTTTAAAAGGTTAACTGCATCGCAGCAGACGTCACCAAAACGAACGAAGCAATTACGAAATAATCCAATGATGAATCACCCGCCGGCTTACGCCGAAAAGCGAGCGCTTCCGTCACCGATCGTCGATTATCTTCGAAAAACAGTAGCTAACAAAAAAAAAAAAAAAAAAAATAAAAATAAGCAGCACGATTATCCGCGATCGCGTCGCCCGGCGACAAATCATATCTCGCGCCGAGCGGTGAGCCCAGCTTTTCGCGCGTACGTACCCCTCGCCGACGACGTCGCGTCCACAAATCACCCGTTTCGCAATCGCGCGACTTCGGCTGGAAATTTTCCCCGCCGCCGTGGGAACGGCTAATTTCGCGATTCTGAGCCGGCGGAAAAATGCGCGGGTACGGCGCCGAGGAAGCAAAAAGAAACTGGGAGGGAGGAAAAAAAATTAAGAGAAACGGCAGCCCGCCGTACGTACGAAAGGAGCCCGGTGGGCCGGTGTTGATATCCGCGCCGGGGAAAGGGAGTCGTCGGCCGGCTCGTGTGCTCCGATCCGATCTGGTATATCCTCGCGGGGCATCTCGCGGGCCCCGCGAGAAGCCCGGGATCGTTTCCACAAATCAATGCGAGAAGAGAAGGCTATAGGCCTGCATTATGCCCCGATAGATGCCTGGCCCCTACCACGCTGCTCACGCGTGACTCGCTCGATTTATCTATAACGGCCGAACTTCTTGCGGTGAAAGAGAGACAGCCTAACAGATGAAGATGAAAAAAAACGAACTAGTGTTTGTGTATATATACGTATAAGTGTATATATACATGTACCTGTACATGTGAATGTGGGTGAGAGAATTTATGTGTGCGTGTGTGATTAAATTTGTGTGTGTGTGTGTGTGTGTGTGTGTCTGACTACGTACAGAAGTATATGTGACGAGAAAGAGATGATGTGCACGATCGAGAACGAACGGGGTTTAAGAAGCGGAATAAGGAAGATGGACGAAGGAAGATTGCGAGAGGGAATGAGGGAATGCGGTTTGTCTTGTGCGCTTCGTGTAATAGCTTGTCGGTTTGAAAATAGAACGGTACATTCTGGATTCGTTTGATTGACAGATTGTTTATGTTTCGAATTCGAGGTACGTGTAGGTGGGTAATTGTCCTGACGGGAATTCAAATAGTCCGATGCACGAAAGCCTATCCCGGATAAGCCACTTGGTTTCAATTCGTTTTTTATGTGACTTTGAATTGGCGCTAAAACAACAAATGAGCCTTTTTGTGACATCTATTTTGATGATAAGCAACGATAGGGCTTGTAAGTATATAATTGATATTTTGTGGGTTGAGTTTAATTTTAGTTGGAGATTAAACAGCAAAGACAGTTAACGTCGAGCAAATAATAAGTGAGATAAGATGAAATTTCAAATGTATATTTTAGCATCGTGACAGTTGATAGAAGAGATCGGAAAATCGTTACAAATATACCTTGAATTATTAAGATCGGAGGAACACGAAACGATAAAACTGTTATGAAATTCTGCTTCCGGGGTTTCAAAATACTATCTATTTTAGGAATGTAAGCTGCAAGGAATAAATTCGCAATGGTAGTTTAAATATACAAGCGAGATAATAAAGAAATGCAATTTCGCTAAAATTCAGATCCACGTTTTAAATTTAGCTTAACAGTACTAAGAATTATAATTACTCTTCAGCAAATTTTGAAATCTCTTCATTTTAATATTGCCTCTCCTTTTTTTTAAACCATTAATTCTGGAATATGTATCTATAAGATTTATTCACTAAAAGCCAGATAGATTTAATGTCTCTTTGTTACAAGAAATGAATTGCATTTTATATTGGAAAAATGATTATTGAATTGAGGTAAAAAAAACTGAAAAATGCACTGTAATAAGCGCACGACTATTCTGACGTATCCTTAAAAAAAATTGAATGCACAATTTCAATAGATATTCAACTTACTGCAACCAGTGCCCCACCACGAATCGATAATCACAGAAAACTTTCCAACGTCCAGAAACCGAACATCCAATGCACAATCTTCATTCGGATAATCGCGCGGCAAGCGCCGTTCGACCTGGAGACGTGTATGGCGCACCACCCCCGTACCAAAGAGGCCGCTTTCAATGGCAACTTTAATAACCGCGGATTCGAGTTCAAAGTGTACGCGTACGTACGGGAAAGAAAAAAGGAGAGCGGAGATCAAACGTGAGAGGCGGGCGCGGGGTCCCCCGCTGGCCGGGCGATCGATGCGCGCGACAAGCGCCGGGAATACGGAATGCGACGGGAGGGGCGCCCACTTCCGGGGAAATTTTCTCCGCCCGGGCCCGGATTATCGCGCTTTTTGCGCCGGCGCGCGCTTTTAGCATTTTAGATGTAATTAACGATATAGCCAGGAGAGGCCTGTGCACTCCGCCCCACCGACGTTTTCGGCGATGCCCGGAATTTTCGCGAAACTAAGTCGCAGCTTGTACTTCGGTTTACGCTCGATATTCGAGTATCGCGCGTTTTAAGCCCGATAATTATGTTTGCGTGACGACGACGGCTTAACGGGTGAATAACTGAAACCGATTTTGACGCTTGAAAGGAGGACCTGTGATGAATTAAAATTCTTGTTTCGTTTTATTGTTAATTAAGCTTTATTCTTTTATATCATTTTTTTTATTTCGAATGTCATAGTTTAAAATTTAGTTATATTAAGTTCTGAAGAAATCTGAGGTAATAAAAATAACTCATCAAGTCCACTTTACGTGTGTAATTGAAAAAAATTTAACCTAAAAGGTATAAAACGCTTCTTTTACCACTCTGGTATTAAGAAAAGTTATAAAATCAAATATGATCTCAATTTAAAAAAAAAAAATGGATTTAAATGGAGATTTTGAAAGCAAAAAAATTTTTAATTCTCTCTAAAATAGCTCAACATATTTTAAAGTTTCCTAATACTTTCATAGCTCATATCACTTTATTTCTAAAACTACGATCGCCATTAACGTTACTTTTAAAAGTCTACCCAAAGCAGAGAATTTTAAAGACTTTAAAATTAAAGTGATCTAAAAGCTTTTTAAACTCCTAATATCATTCAATCAAACTAGCTTTCTAAGTGGAGCAGTTGTTAAAACGATAAAAAAGCAAGTTTTCTGCAAGATTTTTTCGAGCGAACTAACGATAACAGAGTTCATTAGGGCAAAATTGAACCGCAGAATAGAATAGACGAACAATTAGCGAATCACTTTAGCGTAGGATCGATCGGCTCCTGGGCAACGTGGGCGAAGGGGGAACGAAAAAGAAAGAGGGAGAGAGAGAGAGAGAACAAAAATATCGACGCCAGCGTAGGAGGTCAAGCGACGAGGCGTTAAGAAAAACGACGAAGGAAAAGGGCGACGTGCAGCCACGAGCGGAAGCTCCGATGACGTAGAAGCGCGCAAACGAGCGGGACCTCAAAAGGGAAAAGGGGGGTATGAGGCTTGTAAGGAGGGAACGCGATAGAGGGAGCGTGAGGTTTTAATTGATTCGCTCTCGCTTTGTTTATGCCACCGGCAAATTAGCGAGGCTCGACGCCCCGAGTCCGACTGCACTGATTCGCCTTGGAAAAAGGACTTGGGCCATGAATTTTTCCGTTGGTTGAGTGTCAATGAATTACCGAGGCTTTAATGACCTAAGCAAAAAACATTAAAATGTAACTACGTTGCGGCAGTGTTGGGACTCTTATTAAAAATGCACGAAGTTTTGTGATGACGAGGTTATTATTACTAGTTCATTTGACAATTATAATTAGGTTAAAAGCCTGCTAAAATATACTGTTTGTAAAAGATTAAATATGTGTGGATACCCAGAATAGAAAATGGAAAAATCAATTCGTATAAATTAACTTGAATGTTTCACATTGTTTCATAAAATGTACACTTACTTGTTATATTTTGGTAACTAACAATTTTTCAAACCTATTTTCTTCCGTCGTCAAAATGTTAAACTGTTCCATTATGCAAATCCTTTAATTTTTGGAAATTTTGAATATTTTTTTCCTCTTTGAAATCGCCCTTAAATAAGCGAAAATTGTGCCAATTTTCAGTATCTTCAAACGCTAAAGTTACTTAAACATTAAAATATTGCGTCACGAGGAAACATGAATTCGTAATTAAAATGATTAAGACAGTGGCGCTTCAAATTCAAATCAAGACTTTCGAAGTTCCGCAACAAACACGTTAATTTTCAATGAGGCCCGCAACTTCGAAATTTGCATAAGCTGCATCCGGCCGAAGAAGGGAAAGGGGGAGAAAAAAGAATATTAAGTCCGCGAGCGCGAAGTACTTCTCAGCGAGGAGGTTAAAAAAAAAAAAGCAAAGGGGGAGGGAACCGGGCGGAAGGGGTCGTCGTCGTCGTCGAGGGCACAGAGGTGGGGGGCGGCGGCTCCTCTTGAAAGGGCGCAGCGGCCTAATTTATTAATGGAGTTTTGATTCGGGCCTCCCCTCTTCAACTAACGCGCCTTTGTTCGCCGTTCGCGGCGCGAATCGAGCGCGGGGAGGGGGAGGAAAAAAACCGAGAGCTTTTCTCGTCGCTTTGCGATCATTAAAGTCCGCGGGGGCCGATGTTTTTTCTTCTCCGCGGCCCCGTATTTTTCACCCCCCTCCCTTGGCTACCCTGCCTTCGGTCGCGAATTAACGAAGGGTAAGGCTGTTTCGTAATCACGGACCCTTTGAGCGGCGCGCCGCGGCTCTCAGGGGGCGTTTTTGAACGGAAGGATTTTTCACGAGTGCGTAAGTTTCCGGGATTACTGAGAAGTTGAAGGGATTGAGAATGTAAATGAAATATTTAAGATGTGCCATTTTTTATGAACAAAAACGACTACTATTTTTTCGAATGTATTGTTTTCTTTTCAGGAAGTAATTCCGAGTGCAAATACAAAGTGCATGCTAAATATAAGTACCTATCATAAAAAATATCACAAAAGAAAATAATTACAACAGACGATCTTTTATGCCGAAAAGATCCATAAATTAAAACAATTTTAAATTTTACAAGTTTACATAACAACAAGTTTAAATAACATCTGTATAGGTAAGAATTATCAGTATATTTCTAATTACAAATTTGTTAAATTATTATATTTTTGTACCATATAAATTATTACATTTAAATAAAAAATTACTGCATCAAGTATCCACTGCTAATGTTAGCACAGAAATTAGTATCTGCTGAAGACAGATGTTTTGAAACAAATTACTTTGCCTCGCAGAAAAGTAAAATTTGATATACACCGGTAAAAAGTATTTTTAACGTATTTTTGTTTATTTTATGACTATAAACTAGCTATTGGGGAAATATTCGTAAAAGAGTTTCAAAAAAGCTTAAAAACATTGTTACTTTTTACTAGGGTAAGCTCAGAAAAAATTTGATAGACGATATTGTTCATATACAACAACTGGTAGGGTACTCTACTTACTGCAATTGTTTCTTTGATTCACTATTTTGTACCTATTATTCAAATTTTTTATTTTTAAAATTTTTTAGATTTAATAGTTAATTCTTTTATAATTCGATAATGGACTGAATATACAGTATGGTAGATCTCGTAAAGCTTTAAGTAGTAACAGACAAAATGATCGAACAATAATATGCTCTCAGCAAAAATTAGCAAGTCACTAAACGCGCGAAAACGGTAAAAAAAAATCTCATAAAATGAAAATTCACAGCCGAACCCCCCTAGAAATCTTAGCGCAGTCAAATCAATCTTCATCGGCGGCTGACAAGCGGTAAAAAGTTTGCCTCGCCGCGGCTCAACCCTTCCCAGCGGAATCGTCTCGCCCCGCGCGGCGACGACGTCGGAACTTCGAGCCCACGGGCCCAACCCTCGATTTTCGTGATTCCGAAATATCGGAAGGTGTGCGCGCACACATCGCGTGCGAGCGAGTTGGCGTGCGGCCGAAATCGTGCCTGGCGCGGTCCGGTGCCCGCGTCGGTCCTCTCCCACCGCCCCACCGCGAGCTTTTCCCGCTCTCGATTCGATTTTTTCCCGCCGACACTCCGGCTTAATTGGGTTAATTTTTTCGTCAAAAAGTTTCGGCTTCGCCCGACCATTGAATGAGCTTTCGAGGGTCGAATGCGGATACGCCTCTTTTATTCGCGCGCAGCTTTTTTTTTTTTCGTTCATTTTATGCGGGGAATTTTTTTTTCACGTTCGGAGGGAGGCGGCGCGAAGTTTAAACTTGATTTTTGACGCAACGCGCGGGAATTAATATCGTAAACGAGTTTAAAGTTTATTAACGGTCGCGTGCTCTATTGGTAAAATTACGGAACTTTCAGTTTGCGCAATATCGCCGTCGTTAACGAAGTTTTATTCCACCGAAAAATTACATTTCCCATTTCGTAAAATCCCCGCATCTTTATATGCATCGCGCGGAAATGCGTTAAATTTAAAAAAAAAAAAAAAAAAAATAGAGAGAAGTGGGTAGAAATTCGTTAGCCAGACTTTTCGTTCGCATGAAAAAATTTCGCGTTAAAACAAATACTGGAACATTTTTCATCCGAGCGTTACTCGCCCCCCTCATCATTCAACGTCGCGACGCAATTTATCGGGAAAAAGGGGGGAAGCCAAAAAAAAAAAAAAAAAAATTTCGATCATCGCGCGCGCGGAATGAAATCGCCTCACGAGTGACCGGACGGCCTTCGGGCATAATACGCGAGGAATTCGAAATATCCGAGCGCGAAAAGGGCCGAAAAGCGAAGGCGGAAGAAGCAATTTCTCGGAGGAGCGCCCGACTCTAATTCCAAATCAATTTCTGCCCGATGAATATTGCAGGCCGAGCTGCGCCGGAATAAATAAAGGATCGCGGCTCCGGGGCTTTCCGAACCCTCGTCTTTTGCCGCACCCTCCGCCTTTTACCCCTTTGCTGGAAAAATCTCCTTTCCTCGGCCGCTAAACGCTCGCTTCCTTCCAGCCCCCTTTTGTTTTCGCGATGGAGGTTTTTTTTTTTTAAGGATAAAGGTGGTCGCTCGAGGATTCGCATTTTTTTTATTTTATTTTTTTTTCTTTGCCGTCGTGCCTGGCCCTTGCCTTCCTTTCGGCGAGGAGGAAATTGCCCGTTAATTAATTAGCGAGCTTTCTTGCTCTCGCTTGGATGATCTTAAGGCTTAATATTAAAGAATTTTTGCTCTTGCTTTGCGTTCGCAATATTAAATTTGCATCTAACACTTGTGCATGAATTAATTTAAGGTACTCTCGTTATTACAATGCATTATTAAGTTTCCTAATAGAATTTTGAAAATTTGATGTAAATATTAAGTCAAAAAACGACTTTCTCTTTGATTATTAAAATCTTATAATTTTTTAAATTGTAAAGTGTATTATTTAATTATAAATATATATTAGATTTTGATTATAATTTTATTTGTTTTATTTAGATATCTTAATTTTGAGTATATTAATTATAATTCTTTACTTAAATGCGATAAATTGAAAAATTATTCGATATCAATAAAAAATGACTACGTGTTCATAGAAAGTCCTTCCGTTTTAAATCTATTCGAGTAAAAAATCACTTTAATTTCTCTTTCAAGTTTACACGACCAGCTGTATATTTATTAAAAAAATTTTCATAAAAATACTTAAATAAATAACCAACGATCTTTACACTGACTGCACGTACGCCGATGAATCACCAAAGTAATAATCAAAGAGAAGCGAGCGAAGGAAAAAGTCGGTTGATCAGCGAAAAAAAAAAAATCCATCAGCTAAATAAAAGGGGGTCGATTGGAGAGCATTGGTCGGGTCGCGTAGCTAATTACGAAGGCACGCTGCGCTTTTCTCCATCGGCCGGTGCCGCAGTTCGCGAGCCAACGTACACACTTGACCTGCCCCTGCGGCGCGCGCGCGCGCGCACCGGTCCGTTCTCAAAGAAGCACGCCGGATTCAAAAGGCGCGCCGCCAGCCTAGCGAGCCTCCCCCGGGCCTGCCTTTTCGACCTTTTCACTTCTCGATGTCGGCCGTCAAAGGGATCGAATGTTTTTTCTTCTCCGCGAGGGCCTCTTTACCCGCTGCCCCCTCGCATGATTCTCATTAGCGATTGGACGGGGGGTCACTGCTCGTCGACTCTTTTCTCCCCTCTCTTTTTATCCTTCTCCCTTCTCTCTTTTTTTTTTCAAGAAACAGGGTCTCTGGGATTTCGCGGACGATTGAACTCGATCCGAGGGAGAAAATTCCTTTTCGATCGCACGTTTCTCTCGGTTCGAGAAAGCTCGAGAGCCGAAAGTTTAATGGGAGAAAAAATAGCGGATGCCTTTGTGCCGACGCGGAATTTTAAAGGGAAATTCCCGATTGGATTAGCGCGGGGAGCTTTTCGCTGTGTCAAGCGGAGCTTTAAATTCGGAATTGACCCGCCGGCGCACGAGGACTTCGATTTCTTGCTTTTTTCGGCCGACTGCATTTTGCAGTTATTTTTTTTTATGCGCGGTATAAAATGGAATTATATTTCATTATTTTCACACATTAAGCCATTTAATTGATATTAAATTAGCCCACTTGGAGAAAAATTATTCAATGATAATTATTTTTTATTTTCATTAAGTTCCAAGTAACAGGAATACTGGGGAAAGTATTTTTACAACTTTAATCAGACTTAATCACTTTCTGAATTCGCGACCCACTGGAATTTTAAATGAGCATGAAAATTTTGCGGGAAAATTATTTCCTCAGCAAAAAGAAGTCTTTTATTTAAGCTGGCGAAATAAAGATCTCACTTATCAAAATTCTGGAAATACTTTCAACGTTACCCCCAAAATTGACCTCAAGACTAACCGCACGGATATTTGACAGGGGCGTCCATGCAAATTAGGGACTGTCCTGTCTTCTAGTCCCTCTCTCCTTCATTTTTTTCCAGGGGCAGAGAGAGGCGCAGGAAGAATTTGCGCGGCGCCGCATCGCCTTTTTTTCGAGTCGAATTTGCATTTTTAGCGAAGTTCGCTCTTGATTAGGTTGGATTTCATTATTCGCCGTTATTCAGCCTTTCTACTTTCTCCTTTATTCGCCTTTTTTCTTTGCCCCGAGATAAAGCGGCGCAATTCACTTGAAATATCGGGGACGGAGCAAATTTGAAAAACTTTTTGTCTTTTGTGGCTTGCGGTATCAATTTACGGAAACGTGAATGGAATTGAGTCGGTCTCAGATTATTTACCGAGAAAGGAAGAAAGTTGACAAGGCGAATTTTGATTGGTTACTTTGAAAGGAGTTTAATTAGTTTTCAAAAGACGTTAAAGGTGCTCAAACATTTTTTGTTGCTTTTCGAGCAAATATTATCCGTTCAGATTACTGCAATTTAATGTAAAATAATAATACATAAAATTCAGCGTAGCTTTTTTCTGATCGTACCAATTATTAGCAAAATCTAACAAAATTATTTATGATTTATATAGGTATTCATGATTTATAAATAAATATTCGACTGTTCCCAATATAATCACTAAAATATGTAAAATGATCATTCGGAAATTAATTGTTGTTACTGAATGAAAGTAATCTATTTATTAATTTATTGTAATTAGAAGAAATATTTGTAGTTAGCTTTTTCAGTGAAGATTTTTTATTGTCGAATTTTTTTCGAAATTTATCGAGTAGTAAATCGGAAAATAATTGAAGTGCAATTTTAGTTTTATTCAAGCAATTTGAAATAAACAATATTAAGTTCATTTTTTAGCCAATTTGTAAATTTTCGGACAGATTCAAACTTCTACATAGATATTAAAATTCTTTCGAACATTTAAGTAATTTACAACGAATATTTCCCTCGAAATATTCTCTAAAGTTGAATAAGTGAATTCATAATTGAATAGTGACATGGAAGACGTCAATAGTCCAACGTGGAAGACTTTTGACTTACAATTAGAATAAGTGAATATTCACTTATTTAAGTGAAATTTCACTTATTCAACTTTAGAGGGTAAGAAGGATCATTTAAGTTATAATGCATTTGGGCCTAGATACAGTGTAAAGTATTATTTGGTACATTTACCGGTAGGGGGATGACT
>JAXIUT010052127.1:0-10778 GCA_035586675.1 Eurytoma californica | reverse complement strand
GATATACACTAAAATGACGAAGCAGACCATGCACGTTCTGCTCAATCGCGAGTGCGTCAGATTGTGCTACCAGGGTATTGAGAATAACCACTGTAAATGTAAATCTTCAATCTTCAATATAAATGTCTGTCGAGTGTTCAATGCAAATGCCAAAAAACCTGAAGTTATTTCACTCACCAGGTGCTTGTCAAAGATTGACTTGGAATACAGCTAAAGTTCAGAATTCAGAATGAACTTAACACCTCCCTACTGAAAAAACTCACATGATTCCCACATGATCTGTGAATGAAGAAATGAATCATGTGAGAATCATGTCAGTTTTTCCACTAGGGCTGGAACAGCAGATCTGTTATTTTGATGTTTTATAAAATTCTAACACTCACCATCATAACCTAATATTGCTTAGTGATCTGGTCCTCCCATTCTCAACAAAGAGCTCAGCATATGATATTGTGACACTGTGCTCAGAAAACCAATGGCCCCATGGTGTTCCTGGACGATTACTCATCTTGGATTAATACTTTCAAGCTCCTACCTCTGGAGAAGACATTCTTCCTCAATTGTCTATGTTTTGTTACAAGATAAGTAAAGAAATAGTAAAATGAGATTATCTTCTATTATTTTCCAATAACCATCACCATTAATTTTCTTAGCCATCTAAGATAATTGATTTGAAACCCGGTTGAAAATATCCGTATGGATTTCCATGTGGATTTCAATATGGATCAAACTGGCCCCTGTTGAAAAAATCCACGTGGAATTCCATGTGGAATTCCTCATGGAATTCCATGTAGAATGGAGTGGAATCCACATGGAATTCCACGTGGAATTCCATCTTCCGGAAATTTATCCACGTGGAAATTCCATCTCTTGAAAATTAATCGGCGTGGAATTCCATCTCTCGGAAATTAATGTGCCTGGAATTTTCACGTGAAATTCCATTTAATATACACCAGCTGAGTCATTTAACGCAAAACGTAGCAGATTGGGGTCCACTATGGGCCCATTCTGGATATCCATTTGAACATGGAAATGGACAGATAATTAAAAATGTACATGCAGCTAGAGAAGTATTAAGTCAGGTGTGTCGTAACCTTTCTTTTCACAAAAGTGTTAATAAATTAGAACATGTGGCATTGAAAGATTATTCACCTATTATGGATTACTGTTATTATTTAAAAAATAGATTTACAAAGAAATTTTCAAAAGAAGGATTGAATAGCTACTTCGGAAGGTCACAGGCGGTAAACGAATCAATAATACGACAGCTAAATTTCCTCCAAAAAAGGCAATTGCATATGAAAAAGTGATTAAAAACCAATGTGTGTACAAATCTTGTACAAAAATAAACTATCGGTCAAACAATTCATTTGCTTCCTTAAAAAATGGTGATTTTATTGAAATTCAACAATTTGTGAAGGATCTGTTGAACAAAGTTGAATACATTTAATACATTATAAAAAAATTGAAGTAGAAATAGAAAATACTATTTCTTTAGAATTAACTGCTTTAAGACGAATAAGAAGTATTACAAATGAAATGAAATTAGTAAACTACATAAGCCGTGTATTTATTTAAAAGTCCAATCAAAAATGTACATAGCAGCAATAGCAAATATTTATTGGTACTGAAGTAAAATAAAATTCAAATTATAAATAAAGTAATTGCTATTTTTCCTTTTAAAAAATAAATTATAGTGAAAATACAATGCACTGAAAAATATTACATTAACTGCTTTGTTAAAAATTATGCTTGCAAAATATTGTTCAATCAATCATTGTTTGTATGTTCCATACAGGGATTGATATTTTATTACTTTTTATTTCATCGGGATGTAATTACACGTGGAAATCCCAATTACACGTGGAATCATGCCTGATTCCACGTTGGAAATTCCACGTGGAATTCCCCGTCCATACATTTTTAAGAGATGGAATTCCACGCATATAAATTTTTCAGAGATGCAATTTCACGTGAAAATTCCAGGCACATTAATTTCCGAGAGATGGAATTCCGCGTGGAAATGCCACGTGGAATTTCCACGTGGATAAATTTCCGAGAGATGGATTACACGTGGAATTAGACGCACATACATCTCAGATGAAATTACACCTGAAATTCTACGCACACAAATTTTTGAGACATCGAATAATTCTATGTGGAAATTACATATAGCATTTCACGCACATAAATTTTCGAGATGGAATTCCATTTGGAAATTCGATGCACATAAATTTCAGGTGGAATTCTACGTGGAATTCCACGCACATTAATTTCCGAGGGATGGAATTCCGCGTGGAAATGCCACGTGGATAAATTTCCGAGAGATGGAATTACACGCGGAATTAGACGTACATACATTTCAGATGAAATTTCACGTCATTTTCTACGCACACTAATTTTTAAGACATCAAATAATTCTACGTGGAAATTCCATGTAGAATTCCTCACGCACATCAATTTTCGAGATGGAATTCCATTTGGATATACCACATGAAATTTCCACGTGGAATTCAACGCACATTAATTTCCGAGAGATGGAATTCCACGTGAACATTCCACATCATTCCACGTGGAATTCCACATCATTCCACGTGGAATTCCACATCATTCCACGTGGAATTCCACTTCATTCCACATGGAAATTCCACATGAAATTCCACGTGGATTTTTTCAACAGGGGGATTTGTATATGGAAATCCACATGGACAATGAACTGGATTATTTATATTAAAAATTATTATAAAAATTATTTTACAATTAAATGTTATTAACGGCAATATTGATCAAGAATAAAATTTAAAAAAAAAATCGTCACCAGCAGGATTTAAACCAGCGACCTCTTGCACTATACGTAGCATAGGTTCGTTCCACGAAAAAGCAGCCATATTATAAAAAAAATGGTCTATATATATTATTGTAAACATAAATCTTTATTGGCACGCATAAACTTTTATCGATTTTAGTTGTAGTTTTTTAAAACCAGGTAATGATTTTTCCTATCTCTCTGTGTGTAAAGCTCCTAGTTAGGGCAGCCATATTGTAGCCTGTGACGTCAGGAGTTATATTGCCAATAATTTAAATTCTTAATATCAATTACTGTTAACAGAACAAAAATTAATAAAATAATGCCTACATTTTTTAGATTAAATTTTTCCTTGAAATTTCAATAAACACATTTTCTTTAATTTAAATTTTTTTTAAAATTAAAGAAATTTCTGTTGATTTTCCTTTGCATTTACATTGAAATTATTTTTTATATTTTTGCTTAGTGGTTTTTATTTAAAAATGAAATTTTTTTCCCAGATATTTGATTATTTCCTTTCCTTACTAACAATATTAAACTATTATTTATGGCAAAGATTTTGATTAAGAATCCGTTTATGCAGATTTCATCCTTCCATAAGGAAGTGAATAAAAAAAAAACACTTGTACTAATGTTTTGTAAAAATATAATATTATATTTTACATCACAATATTATATTATTAAATTAAAAAAAAGTAACTGATAATTAAAAACCGACCTTTTAAAATTAATAATGTGACTTTCACTTTTATCTGCCTTTTGCAAAATGAGAAGTGATTTATTACTTAGGAAATCTTTGCGGGTATAAAATGCTGGTAATAACTCTTTGTGAAATCTAACATGAAATCTAAAGTACATTCTGGTAAATCTTCAACACACTTTGCTGGATTCCCAGCAAATCGTGTAAATGAAGGTACCACTGTTTCTGGAGGAATCACTGCACCATCCTCTATATAACAACAACTTTTTAATACACTTCTTCTACCCTGAAAAGATACAAAATTAATTTTATAATATGAACTTTTATTTATTTACTCTACAAAGTAAATTAAGAAACCTACTATTACAGCATTTTTTCCTATATAAACATAAGAACCTATTACAGCAGCGCTTACAATAGCTCGTTCTCCAACAAAAACATGATCACCCATTTGCAGGGGGAAGAATGCTATCCTGTAGAATAAAAAATTAAAATGTAATTAATAATGAACATTTATGAAAACCGAAATAGGGCACTTTTAATTTTTTCACATACCCTCTGCTAAATCTTTTAAAAGGAGGTCGAATTACAGCATTTTTACCAATGATGCAATAACGTCCGGTTTTTACATTTGCAAGATCTCCTCTAATTATTGCATCAGACTGAACAATAACCTTACCATGTAATACGATATTTTGAGAACCACACAAGACTGTTTGCCTGCTGACTTTATTTCCTGAAGCCTTAAAATACAATGTAAATATAGGTAATACAAAAAATTGCTTCTATCTTTTTATATATAGGTTAGAATCTTACAGTTTCTACATATTCATTTCTGTTGTAATAAATATCTTGAGGTTCCATTTTAATTTATTAGACAGCCAAAACACAATAATTTCTAAATGTCTAAATGTATGAAACGGCACAATTTTTACAATCTATTTTAAAATGCATTATTCGTAAATTTACAGAGGCTTGAACGAAATACAAGTACACAACCTTTTTTTTTTAACTCCTTGGTGGTCTTAAGGCCTATAGACCATGTGCCCGTGATCAATGTAGAAGTAGTCTTGCAGATATAGTTATGATTGAAGGAATTGTAAGAAGTTTATGACCGGTCTAAGTTATGACCAAACGACATTCTCCATCATCAATAAAGCAGCGGATCCTACCTATCGACGGAAGATAAAATTGAAAAGCAGAGAATTTCAAATTCCTTTCCCGACGTAGGAGGGTCTCTTATAGATGGATGTAGAATTGACGTAGAATCAAAAACTTTACACAAATTAACTTGAGTAGAATGCTGATGTTTGGTTTGTAGAATCTTGTAGAATCTTCTACATTCATTTGCTTAGAGTTGGCTGAACTGAAAAAACTGCTAAAAATACCCAAATATAGAACTGATTAATACCGACATAATTTTAATTAATTTTAATTGGTGCAAATCGGTTTTAGTAGGGTTAATCGGAATGTCCGGTTATGTACCGATTAGTCATAATCCGAACAATTACATTTTTTTTACTGGATACAAATCTGAATCGGCAATAATAGGTTTGAATCGGAATAAGTTTAAATATGTATGAAACAGATTATGAATAATCGGAAGTAATCGGTTCTAATGGGGATTTATAGTACGTAATTGTTTTAAATAAGTTTTCAATCGATTATAAATAATCGGAAATAATCGGTTCTAATAAAATGCTAATTGGTTTTAAGGGGATGTGAAACCCTATCACAGGAATCTGCATTACCGGCATGAACATTTTATTTATTATTTAAAAATCGTAACCATTTTTTAAAATTCGGCCAACGTACTGCCCTCCGCAATTGCGCAACTGTAAAAAAAATTCAGCCAATTACATTTACAAAATGTCTCCAGGAAATTGTTTGAAAATTTTTTGATCTCAAATAGCTTTAAGAAATTATTTGAAAAATTTTAAAACAATATCCTGAAATAATTTATAAATGTAATTGGCTGAATTTGTTTTACTGTTTCCTTACACACTTACGGAGGGCAGTACGTTGGCCGAATTTTGAAAAATGATTTTCATTTTTAATAATTTAATAATAAATAAAATGCTTATGCTGATAATGCAGATTCCTACAAGAGGGTTTGATATCCCCGTTAATACGAAAAGTTACCAATTACTTATAGCACTCTAACCTCAAAATGGCAACTTTAATGCCAATTTTCGGCCCCCATGCTATAAAATATCGTATAGTACTGGTGCGTAAATGATTATTCAGTTCGTACGAGGGTTTTCGCCCGAGCGAATTTAATTTTTTATAATATTTTAGCAGGGCAACGCCATCCACCTTCGGTGCATGGATATAGATTGTAGACACAGCATAATGTATTTATTGCGCTGCTTGGGCTGCTTGGGCTGGTTCTCTGCAGTGACTGATAGAGTGATAGCAGAGATGAGTGTATGTGTTGATTCGATGTGTACGTATAACCCCTTAAAAACCGGCTCGAACTCGCAGCGGTGTCATGCAAGTATAATGCAACGATAAGAAGCTGTGCTGTGCCAGAAATTGATCTCTGCGCAGAATAACAATTGATCATTAACGTTCACGGCTACGCGAGTACTGTGACTTGTGAGTGGTGTTCGCCGTGCCGAAACGTGAAGGGGCGTACCTACAACGTTACTCTCAAAAATGGAATTCTTTTTTCATGGAACCTTTATTATTTGATCGTTGCACTAAAAGTTAAAACAGAATATCATTTACTGTCATTTTTTCAAATGGTTTTACCTTTTTATTATAGTATTTTAGTATTTTATTCTAGTACAATACTGTACAGAAGAAGAAACACTTCGTAAAAAATAAACACTTCGTAAAAATTTCAATGACATCTTGCTGTTGCTGTGTGCTGAATCCCTAAGAGATGTTATTACTAAGCTGGCATTGCATTTTCATTTGATCAAATCATTGTTCAACAGCCTGTTTTATGAAAGTAAGAAAGTATATAACCATTGCAAGCCTTTGCACATTAATCATGGGTAAACACCTTTTATATTGGTCACACATTCTTTTTATTTTTTCTTAGTAACTATTTAATGTTTATATTTGACATTGCAGAAGACTCTTCAAACTTACAGAAACGTTTAAATCTGCTTAAAGAGCAATATGTAAACCTCTTTAATAAGTATACTGAATTGCAACAAAAATATGAATTAACTACTGCATCAAAAGAAGTTCAAGGCTTTATAGGGAGGCTTTTATCTCAAATTTCCTCTATGTATGGGGAGCAACGTTATAGGTATAACATAAATACAATACAATTAACAACTTAGCTATTTTAAGTAAAAAATTACTTTTCTATTACAGTGATGTTGTTGTCTCATTAAGAGATAGAGATATTCCTGTTCATAAATTTGTTCTTGCTGCAAGAAGTGATACTTGGAGTACTTTACCCGAAAAAGCTGCTTTGGGTAAGATAGTTGCAATATATAAAAGTTGTTATCTTTACTAAAATTAAACATTATAAAATAATTAATATTTTTTTTTATTTTATAGACTGGAAAGATTTGGATGACGATATAGGTTCTATTTTGTTAAAATGGATCTATACAGATGTAGTAAATCAAGATCAGTTATCTCTTGAGTTGATGAAAGCTGCAGCTGGTTTTGGATTAACTGAATTGGTTGATCGATGTGAAAAATATTTAATAGGAAGCGTTAAGTTACAAGATTGTGTTCGATTTTATACAGTAGCAGAAGAGTTAGGGACAAAAAAGTTGAGGGATTATTGTAGTTCCTTGATTTCTTGTCATTGGGTACAAGTTTTTATTAAAATTATTATTTGGATAAGCACAATAAACTTAATATTCATGAATTCCATAAAATCCTAGGATGATCTCAGTGGAGAAGATTTTAAAGAGATGCCAGGACCATTATTGTATCAGTTATTAAAAACTAAATGTGAATATCCATTACATTCTGCTGTTCGATTACAACGTGAAGATGTTGTATTTTTATATTTAGTTGAGCACAATGCTAAGGTAAGTGCTTTTTAATACGCATCAAATTATTCTGATCAATTTACAGCAGCAGCATTTTTTTAAAGTAACAATAATTATTCATCTGTTGAATCTTATTGAAAATAGTTAACATCAGTAATATCACAAATTTCTCATTTTCTTACATTCAACTATTGAGGCGAATATTATACAAAAAATTGAATACAATGTTTAGAAAAATTAGCCTTCTTACATTTACGAAGTGCCTAAAAATTGTAGCACCACAAAACTAGAAAAAAAGCTATTTCAAATTGAATAAAATTATAGTTTGATGATGATTTATTACAGTAATTGGAAGAACAGTAGCAATACTGTGATGGTCCATTGGGGGTACCTCTATTTTCTTCATAGAAACATCCATCTTTGTAGGCTTCAGTGTCTATTGATTCTTTGGCTTGCCACTTCTTTTCAACATAATTGTAATCTCTAGTTACATATTTTTGAGATGCGCAATTTCGTTCAGAAGTGGTTATTATAGCTGCAAAGGGAAATAAAAAGGATTTAAAATTTTTAATTAAAAAAAAAATGAACAGAAACTTTGAATTCTCGCTTATTAATTAACACTAACATCCGTTTGGCAGCTGGTAGTGGATAATATGCTTCATACAGAAGGTGGAAGTGGGACAATTATGGTAGAATCTTGAACTACTGTCAAACTTGGAGCATGGCTGATCAGGGTCACCTACATATTCAGGTGGTTTAATAGTACACCTGTAGCATCTAATTGCATCACTAGCTGATATAAATAAACCTAAAAATCGAATTTCAAAAATTTGATTTTAATTTTCGATTGTTTATTTACAAAAGATGAGTATTTATAAAGAATTAAAAAAGTTTAGAAAGGATAAAAAAAAGTAAAAATAAGTGAAAAACCACTTACAAGTTAATAAAAAAGTGATGCACGTCATTCCATGAGCCTGCCATGGCCGTTTCATCACGCAAATGCTCTTAGTAACTTGTGCGTGCGTCGTGCGTGAGACTTAAAAAAGTTGAACAATTATATTAATTAACAAAATTCAGCTGGAAAGCTGAAAAATAATGGAAAAAGAAGAAGGTGCAATTGGGAAGTGGCAGCTGGCTATACTAAACAGTAGAAACTAAAGGAGAAAATTGTCGAATTGTCGGAGTATGACGCCGTCCGGTTGTTCTTATCATTAGCTTATTATCGACTACAGAGGAAAGGAAACGCAATAAAATATGAATCACTCGTTGATTGTCATGGGAGTTTCGGTGTTAGTATAAATATATTAATGTAACCCTGAAGCTTTGGAAAGATGAGAATTTGCAGTGACGTTCGATCTTGATTTGTTGGATATGTAATACTATAAACATTCGTATTAAAGAGCATAACATCAGTTAATGATAATTGCATGGATTTGAAAAATAATAAGGATAATCCTCGGAGATAAGCGCGCGATTCGGCAGTTGCCTCGCAGTGCGATTGCAACCACTGTACCTTGCCATCAGAACAAATAAGAATATTGTAAGGTAATACTGCAAAAGGCAATGACATGATGAGTCATTGGCATTTGCGGGTGTATAGTGCACACATACGGCAGAGGTACAGACATTCTTTGAAAGATCAGGAAACCAGAGTAGAGATTCTTTTTTTGTTTATTAATGCACCAGGGATCACTGGATATACATATATGTATATCCATATATGGATATACATATATGTATATACTCACGACGATATTTTCAAGAATTGTTTGTTCGATAAAGACCGTCCACATGGTCACATGCAGATGTAGACCACTCCAGTTGTCACCACTGAATGAGAAATTGAGAACCCATTGCAAAGAAGGAGTGGGGAGGGCGGGAAAAAATCTTAGCTTCGAAATAGAGGAAGAATAGTGGAAAGAATAGTGAATTTTCTTTAGCTTGCCTCAGCAGGAGCTCGTTTGCAGTGCTTTGTCCCGACCTATTAAAAAAAAGTACTTTTTTTTCTTTTTTCAATTTAATGATTATTAGCAAAGATATTGTACTTCGAAAATTCGTGTGACGTTACGAAGGTTACTATATGTATAGATATAATATATACGAAGTGACGTCACAAAGTTATAGTATTTTCAAACTGCGATATCTTTGTTAATAAGCGTTAAGTTGAAAAAAGGAAAAATACATAATATTCTGTCGAACGGATGTAATGGAATTTTTCATGCAAATTCCCCTTTGTTACTTGTTATGTGTTGACATCTCTCTTGACCATAATTAATACTTGTACTGGTGTAACTTCTGCGTAAGTAACAATAATACAAATTTTATAAATATTAGCAGTTTGATAAATTTATTTACTGTAACATTGCTTAATATAACTAATACAGTTCTTTCACTTTCATTATATTTTTTGTCTAAAATTATTAATAATTTTCAAAATTATTTACTTATACAAATTATACACTTAATTACTGAATTAACTTTTTACTAATTACTGTTACATCGTGAAGAAGTATTAATTAACAATTTTTTTTTACCATTCGAATTTTGTTTTTTAACATTTTATAGAAATAAATGTTAGATCCAGTATTTGATCGAAAGTAGACACCCTGGCAGGAATACGGGCAGAGTTGAATAGGAATAGGTAGACCGCTACTCATGGAGGAATTCGATCACGAGATTCTTTAAATGACTAAGTTGACTGTCAGTACTCGGTTCGGTGCCGCCATCACCTAAGTTGTAACTGCAATCTTCCAAAATAATGTAAAATTTTGTATTAACAATTAACGTTAAAATCATATTTATTGTAACGTACAAAAGAAAAAAGATAATGCATAAATTGTAGATGCTTTTATGAAGGCAATTTTTAAACTTAACAGTCGATGTTATTGTTACGATTAACTTAATTAAAGTATGAAATGTAACCTGAGCGTAACCCGAGCATAGTCCCGTATTATCAGGTGATACTGTAGACACAATCCTTGATTCTGAAAACCGTACCAAATTTTCATTTTTTATTTACATATCGACAATTTAAATTACATTCAAGGTCTGCACTTTCATTGATTTTTTTAGTGTTCAGAACCTGCTGAGCTTTCTATTTGTACACTGAGAAAAATGCGTGATAAAAATTACTATAATCCTGATGAAAAGGGCGACCTACTTAACACTTTCGGCAAAACAGTAAAATTTGATATAAATTTTAATAATTTTTGTTATAGCCACTTAGAAAGATTACTAAGTAGATTTGTAAAAATTGAAAGTTTTAAAATTTACACAACATTGATCAGATATTACTAAAGATTTTAGT
>JAXIUT010052106.1:0-10779 GCA_035586675.1 Eurytoma californica | reverse complement strand
AGGAAATACTACTAGGAGCTAAATTAATTTAGCCTTCCTGCAGTTGTATTTTTACTGGTTTTAAATAAATAAATAAATAAATAAATAAATAAATAAATAAAAAAAATATATATATTGTGAAAGAAATAAAAGAAAAGGAGATACCAAGAGGTATGGAAAAGAGGGAACAAAGTTAACAACGCAGAAGATAAGGAAGAGAATAACTTGAGAAAGAGCCGAGAGAGAGAGAGAGAGACATCGTTTCAACTCATAAAAAAAATTAGGTTATGCAAAACAGCAAGAACTGAAAAAGAAAGTAAAGAACGCAGAGGTAGAAAATAAAAAGTAAAAGAGCAAAGACGATGGAAGATTTGGAAAAAGAGATAAAGGTAGAAATGGAAGAGATGAGGAAGTGCAAAAGACAGAAAAAAATGAAGAACTAAGAAAGGTAAGAGAGGAGTTAGAAAAATTAAAAGTAACGGATAGAAAAAAGGTGGCTAAAGATCGATGGATGAAAACAGAGTGCAAGGAAGATGAGGAGATAAAAAACAGAAGGGAGCAGATTGAGAAGTGGACAATGATAAATAATGAAAAAGAGGAGACAGAAAAAGAAAGGATCATGAGAGACACTATATTGATAATAAAAAGAGGAAGTAAAGGGAATAAAAAGATAGATTTGGAGAAGTAGATTAGAGAGATAATAAGGAAAAGGGGTTTAAGAGTTTTAAGAGGGATACAAAATAGATAATCAGCTAAGATGAGATTTTCTTGCAAAAGGGACAGAGATGACATGTGGTGGAGAAAAAAGGAATTGTTTGAGAGACATGATATGATGGTAGATAGGTGGCTGAATATGGAAGAAAGAAAGGAGAGGTTAGAAAAGGTCAAAAGATTGAGAGAGGAGGCAAGCGAGCTGGAGATTGAATATAAAAAGAAAGGCATAGAAAGGAGAGGGTAAATAAAGAAAAAATTGTCAATCGACACTTATTTAATTAATTAGTCAATCGATTTATTCGTGTACTCTTGCTGGTTTTGTAAATTTTGAGAGATTGCGTTGTATTATTATGCTTTCGTACCGAATTGATGAAATGTCGGTCGATCATTATTCAATTTGTATTCTTCAAATTATAAGTAGCACGCGTTGCGTTTTATATGTTTGCTTGATGCGCATTTCTTTTTGCAACAAGTTGACCTCTTTCATGCAAAGGCTATGAAAATTGAAGTAGGATGCATTTTCGAACCAATCGCTTATACCTGGATTGTTTGGAGTTTCCTTAATTTGAGGCAAAATTGACTTATGCAATTTTATACCATCAATTGGGGAATACGACAGGATCGGTAGTATATAAGCTCTGCAGGTGAGATGTCGAATCGCTAAGTATTCGTACTTTCCATCGACTATATACGCGTGAGTTATCCGTTGTAGTTTAGTGGCTGCGATTGTTTACGTAACCAGCCCTTCGTGCTCTTTGGTCGAAATTACTCCCGGGTTCACGTCGTAGGAAGACCTTGTTGCCTGTTGTGTGAGGAATTGTGTGACTTCCCCGGAGCTAATTAACGCTCAAGGTTATTCACGAAGATACCCAGGCGTACCTGTTCTTTGGCGTTGTACTTGTAGGGCCGTTCAATGGAAGAGACGAGCTGCTATCCGAAGTCTAACTACGTGAATTAGCAGTGAAAGAGGAGCATCAGCTTTGCCGCTAGGAGCCATCAGTTGCGAGAAATTCTACCCAACAACCCTGCTGTTTCTTCACACTGGTCCATGCAACCCTTGGAAGCATCTATCAATTAAATCTGCGAGGATAAGGTCTGGGGTGCTGTGCGCGCGCTTTAGTGGATTTAAAAGATTGCAGAAGTTGAAATAGGACTACTAGTGCCCGGAGTTAATTGTCCTTGAGCACGAGACTTTAAATTCTCTCAATCGTGATTTTTATAATATTAAATTATTTACAGAAACCACGACATTTCGTCAATTAGGTAAGATACTTTTTAATTCAAGTAAAACATCAATCGCTTAAGATCGTAATATCTCTCTTGACTAAATTCAAAATTACTACATATTGTTAAAACATATTATTACTTATATTACTTATTAGTTTTTCACTGAATAAACACTATTAATTTATAATTTGAGTCTTTACCAATTTTCCTTATAATTCCTTCCATGACTCTAAATTATACTATTCTTTAAATCCCATTCAAACAATATCAACTGAATATTAAAATTGTGCAAGTTATGTTTATTACAACTTTCCATCAGTTCGACTGAGACCTATAAATAAATAAAATTGATGTTGCTGTTGGTTTGAGTAAATTTCGAATGATTTTTGCTCAAACGTCATACAATAGAAAATTCAAAAACATACTGTAAATAAATCAAGTCCGAGATAGCAAATGTAAGCATTAAGAAGATTTATATAATAATATTACATGCGTTTGTAAATATTATAGTAATAGAAATGTAAAATATTGTAAAAAACCAAATGGTAAATAAAGATTATTATTATTACTAGCAATTGTAATATTAGTCGAAAATTATTTTTATCTTATTATAAGATTCCTAAGATTATTCATAACTATTTTTGGTTCATGACGAAATATTAAATTAATAAATAAGTGCAGTCATAAAAAAAATGTAAGCACAGCATTTTCGGATCGCGATAAGGGCAAACTGTAATACAATCCCATAATAACTCCAGTGCTAGCCAAGCCATCGAAGGCAACGGACGCTGTCGTTAATAAGCAGATCTGATCTGTATTTAACGTTCTTTAACGGTCAAAGAAAAAAAAATGAAAAACGCGGGAAAATTACGACTGGTGGGGAGCAGATTCTACATTACAAAGAACCATACTGGCACGTCGTTCGACGTAGAAATAAAGCGTATACACCATCCCACCAAACAATTCAAGAAGTATTTTGTGCATGTAGTAAATAAAATTTTTTCTTTCCTTTTTGCTTATATTTCAAATTTTTACAGAAAGTATAAAGAATTTTATATCAATTCAAACGGTTAACTATTTGCACAAATTCTACGATATTGTTCTTGCGTATAAAATTTTATTCAACCTGTTTAACTGTAGTGATTTGACTGCCTCATTTAAACAATGCGTGTTATCATGTAACTTGCGTTCTTTTAGGCCTGTGTGAGGGAACTTTTCATTCTAACATTGGTTTTTACTCTGCTATTAACAGGATTAAACGGTCCTGGAATCCCTACTGAAAAATCTCAGGTGAGATCTCATATACAATTCTCAGGCGAAATCTCAGATGATTTTTAAAATAAAATTGCATTGTAACTGTAATTCCTTAAATACAGATCTTCCTCATTTTTAAGTGTGCCTTTAGGTGCTACCATCCTGATGGTACATCGGAAAACACTTGCTATAAGACCTATTATAGCCTAGCCTAGACCTATTTAGCATTTTTAAACTTTTGAAAAAAATTCTCATGTGAGATCTCAGATGAGAACTCAACTGAGATCTCACCTGCGAACTCATCTGAGATATCACATGAGAATTTTTTTCAAAAGTTTAAAAATGCTAAATGGCTATAATAGGTCTTATAGCATGTGTTTTCCGATATACCCTCAGGATGGTAACACCTAAAGGCCCACTTAAAAATGAGAAAGATCTGTATTTTAGGAATTACAGTTACAAAGCAATTTTATTTTAAAAATCATCTGAGATTTCGCCTGAGAATTGTATATGAGATCTCATCTGAGAATGCAGCTGAGATCTCACCAGAGATTTTTCAGTAGAGATACCATTCCACAGAGTTTAATGGCTTTGACCACTGATGGTCTTTTGCCATTTAAGAGAGCAATCAAATCCTTCACTGCTCGATTTTGATCTTTAACTATTTTCTATCTTCATTTAATATTGGTATATATTTTAATTTATTTTATACAATCAATTTCAAGCCGCAACTTCAAATCCTGTTGAATCAAAGAACAATTATTATCAAACTAATAAAACTTTCTAATTTTTAAAGAATAATGGTGTACAAAATGAATATCACATACTTTAATAATAAATGACTAATAACTGCAGTTAGCCTTCCCAAAAATAATTTTGCTACAACTTTTCTTAATCCATAATACCATTTTTTTAATTATTTTACAAAAAAAGTAGTGTTTCCGAGTAATCAAAAAGTGGTGTTTCTAATTAATATTTATTATCAATTCTAATCGAGACAAAGTTGGTAGGCAGTAAATCCGAGGGCACGCATCATGCGTACAGCTGATCGGCGAAAGGCGAGTAAATCTCGAGCGCGGTGGACGAGCTGCAGTGACGTCATGACTCATAAGAAAAAGCACGGCGTTCAATTATCGCAGCGCTCGACCGTCAATTGGCGAGTAAGCGAAATCGAATACTGAAATGTCTATTTTTTTTATTCATTACTAATTAACTTGTGACGCGGGGCGAGAACGTCGCAGAAAATCCTTTTTCTGTGCCCTTCGGCTGATACTTTTATAGATTTTCAATCGTTTGCCCCGGGGTTTCTGCAATGCCGTCGTCACCACGCGCACAAAACAGACACGGAGTCTTCCGCGCGGCTAACTTCAGCCGAAGACAGGCCGGTCCAAATTATACGGGGCTTTAGGCAAAGGATAGAGAGAGAATAATCTAAACACTTCTTTTTAATACTTGAACCGCACGCGGGCGGCCTTTATTCAACATACGGCTTCTTTACATTGATTCTCGCTGTACAATGTCGGCTCGCCGCTGCGAACCTCGCTTCTCGTCGCGCGCCGGGTCTCGCGTCCGGTCGGTCCGGGCGCGTGCTCGCATTACGTTAATGCCACTGCGCGAATTCCGCGGTCGCGAGAGAGAGAGAGAGAGAGAGAGAGAGAGAGAACGATTAATTACGGCACCTTTACGCCTGGTCGATGCGTGTCGTCCCCAAGTCCTCCTCGGCGAGGTTGCGGCAGGTGAGCGGCTTTCGGCGGCTGGGAGCCGGCGTGTCTGGACGGTTTGATAACGCCGTTGGGGCCGGGACGGCTGCGTACCGGCGTGAGCGTCGCTTCCCTCTCGGACGCCTCTCCGGCTTGGCTTCGGAGCGCGCCTCTAACACCTGGACTCTATCGCAGCCCAGGTAGACGGCTGGATAGCCGGCACTACTGCAGGTCCAGACGGCTCTGTTGACGCCGTGGCGTGGTCCCGGGTCGGCGCGGAGAGTTCCGCGCGCAGGGACCAGATGTCCCCCGAGGGCCGGCTTACTTCGCCGTCGGGAAAGTGAGAGTGCCTCGCCGCGTCGTTTCGCTTGACGCTGAGGGCTTTGCCCCCCACCTCGCGCCGCATTCCTTCTAGCGCGGCGCTCTGCCAAAACCTCTCTTCTCTCTCTTTCTCGCTCTTACGCGTACCTTGTTTGGATTCACGTGCTTTGGTGTGCGCGTGACCCCTGGCACTTTCTTCCCGTTTCCGCATCTTTGTGCGTGCCTGTTTCCACGTCACAAACTATTCGGTCAGCCGGGGGTAAATAAACAAATATATATATATAAAAGAAGAAAAATATATACATACTAATTATTTAATAATAATAAATAATAATTAATCAATTTATTGGACAGTTAATCGTGATAATAACCACTTCTCGCACTTTATCTTCGTTTAATTTTTGTCCCCCACTTTAGTTTCGAGACATCTGCCCGGTTCTGGAAAAAGAGCAAGCAGAGGAAGTACTTAGGATGGCCATGAGAAGCATCGGCTACTTCTTTTTCCTATGTTTAGCCACTCTGGCACCGGGCTTTAGGCCAATCAATAAAGGTTTTTTCCGTGAGAAAAATCGCAGGAAAATGAGACCTATACCACCATATCAAGGACAATTAGTAGATTAATTTGGTCATGTTTTCGATACGTATCATTAATTAGTTTGTTATTAACAAATTAGTGCAAAAAAATTCATTTTTTTAGTTTTCTCTTTCCTGACTAAAAATTAATAAACTAATGTTAATGGTGTAAAAATAAAAGTTGTGGAGAATTAAAATACGAATAAAATGAGCACCGATACGACTCGATTGATTTGAGGAACTGCGGGCAGCTATCGGGAAGGAGTATCCGCAATATGAATATCCACAGGCAGATTGGGGCGTGGAGGGCCTTTTCGGGTGGATCCTGGATCAGCTTGAAAAGAGACTCCGCATTCTATATGGTCTGAGCCTATCTCTGGTCTGTGAAGGAATACCTTCCTCCTGTCGGGGGCACCGCTGTACGTGAGCCCGACCTTCACCGAGGCCGTTGACAGGATGCCTGGGATTAACATCCACTCCTACTATCTAGGAGTCTAGGTATACTTCACGGAAATCCGCGTGGAGTACAGGTTCCTGTATAGCCTTAATGTCCTGAAATGGGGGGAAAGAAAGGTGTGAATTGTCATATATCGATTTTTCTACGGCAGACTGGAGAGAAAGCTCCACCGGTATATAGAGTCTACCAAGGGCGGCGCAGAGACTCGGGATTGGTTGCCGGGGTGCGATTTGTCGACTCATCATAAGACACTGATGTTGGACCCAAGTCTTCTCAGGACCTGGAGGATTCCCTTTGAGATGATAGTCCAGGCTCATGGGGACTCGTCAACCTCGGGACCAGCATTTGCGAGGCCGTAAATGTGGGAAACGGAGCTTGTAAGGAAGGTGGGCACACTTTCACTTCCTGCTCTTGCTCCAGTCGCGTCCTCCAGAGAGTGGAAGTGCCGCCCCTGGGAGAATACCCGTGCGAGGACCGAAACTGCCCTGCGGAATCCGTTACGCGAGAGGCAGCAAGGCAACACTCGTTGTCTCATAAGGGCCGCATAACACATGAATGTACGGCATGCGACAAAACTTATCTTAGTTCTGCCGCACTTTGTCAACATAGGTTATCGTTCCACTCCAAGGTTAGCTGTCCTTAAACTGGAGATATTCGTAAAGGCATCGAAAAAAAAATTAGTTATACTGCTATTATTATTTGATTTTAGTAAGGCTTTCGACATCATCTCTCCCTGTCGCTTACTAGCTAAACTACAGAAAATCGGATTCTCTCGCTTTGCACACCTGTGGGTAAGATCCAACCTAAACAGCTAGAACTGTCAAATTCTTATAAATCCCCTTGGGTTGATAATAATCTTGGAGTCCCACGCGGTTCAGTGCTTGGTTTCCTTTTCTTCTGTCTCTACATGAATGATCTTAGCAGTGTACTATCTATCCTTGGGGTCCAACGCATCATCTCTGTGGATGATCTCCAGGCATACGCCCAAGTCCCTACATATAGTATCCAGGTGGGCCTTAACATCATGGCCTCGGTCACTGGTGCTGACTGGTCGCCGTCTGTCGGATTCCGGCTGAACTCCTCTACAATTCAAGCGATATTCTTTGGCTCACTCCGCACTTTCACTTCGATCTACAGTAGCTTCCCAAACGTTGAGCTTGGGGACGGCACCACGATTTCCCTGTCAGGCACACTCACTAGTCTAGGCGTTGTTCTTGACTCCAAACTAAACTGGAGCGCACATCTAGACCATATTACAAAAAAATGTAACCGTAAAAGACTGGCCGCGGCTTTGGTTTTTTCTATCCTGGACTACTGTTCGATTGTTTATCTAGACGCCTCTCTAGATCTCCTTAGATGTCTTCAAGTTTTGCATAATTCATGTGCCCGTTATGTTTCTGGTGTCTCGCTGGGCTCTCATATCACCCCAGCCCGAGAAAAACTTAGATGGCTGAAGCTTAATACCCGCAGAAGCTATTTCATAGCTCTCTGCCTATATAAAATCTTGCGAATTAGAAAGCCAGCCTTCCTAGTTCCCCTTTTTTCTTCTTATCAACCTAGAGGTTTCTAAAGAGGTGATCCCAAGGAACTTTCAATCCAGTTTTTAAAAACCGACATTGGCCAAGGATCCTTTCAGGTCCAAGCGGCATATCTCTGAAACTCGCTTCCCACTTCATTGCCGACATTGCCGACCCTTCGCGAATACAATGGCTTAATGAAACAAAAGAGGTAATTAAAAAAGAAAAACATTGGATGGATGAGCAGATAGCTAAATTAGAACCGTTTTCTGGATTCAAAAAAACATTCATTTTTTTTATTGTTTAATGCATATTTCATACCATCTAGACATTAAAGAATGGAGGGTAAGTATTTTGTACAATAGATTGCGAAAAACTTCTTATTTGATATTACTAAAAATTTTTTTATTTTTTATTAGGTAAATGAAAAAAATGGGACGAAACAAATAATGGAAGCACAAAAAAAAGTTATACAAGAAAACATTTTTGGAGGAATCATCTTTACGAGTCGATTTTCCAAAACAAGGATTTGGTTCGTCAACTGATGAAAATACGGCTCGTAAATTTTTTGAAAACTATGAAAAAGCAGCGGAAATAACTGATAATAAAAAAATATCAATTTTTAAAATTTTTTTATTTCATTTTATAAAACTGTTGGAATAAGAACAATCTAAATGTGCTCGGCGTGAGTTTGAGTTACGCGAGAGCGACAGAGGCAGCGCGAGAGAGTGCTGCTCGGAGGCGCTGGGTAGGAGGGGAGAGAGCAGCGGCTCACTCCTTGACGGATCGGCCTAGCGGTGAGACATGTGAGGACAAGCTAACAAATAAAGAAGAGATTTGAGTTTGAGATTTTTGTGTTTACACTTGCGTATCCTGGCTACCCAACCATCCTATTCCATTAGGTTATCGACACCAGGAACGTTTCAATTTCGCGAAGGAAAGGAAAGGAAGAGAAGTAAGGAAAATGGAGAAGAACAAGGAAGCGCAAAGAAAAGGTAGGAAAGTATTTTTTCCAAGTGTTTTAAAACAAAAGTGTGCGTGGAAAAGAAACGCGATTAGAGATCGTAGAAAAAGAAGCGTTAATTAAAAAAAAAGAAAAGAAAACGTGTTAAATTCGTGAGTCGGTCGAAATTCAGACGCGAAATGCAGTGACGCCGGAATTCCGAGAAAAGACGCGTCGAAACTAGAAAAGTGTTCGATAAAATAAATTGAACGGATAAACAAAAATCGGATTATTGAAAATTCGTAAAACAAACTGAGACGCGAATTTCGAAAATAAGAATCGTTTTTAAAATCCAAATTCGAAAAACAAGAGTGAGAAAGAAATTGGGAAAAGTGAATAAATTTCGATCTAAAAATCGTAAAGAAAAGTGAATAGTTAAGAATCTTACATCTTACATTATATTAAAGTGTAGTTTTCCAATGTTCAATCTTCAATTTTCAATTTTCAATTTTCAATTTTCAATTTTTCAATGTTCGTATTGGAAAATTTGTATCCTTTTTTTCTAAGACATATTGACGATAGCACCATCGGATTTTTTGCGTATGGGAGGTCCTCTAGGTAGGCTTTCTTCTAGATGATGTTAGGTCGATTCCAGGGTGTTCCTGGACACCTGGACATCTTCTATAGGAGCACGGCCGGATTTTCTGCGTATCGGACTAATCTTGGTAGGCCTTCTTAGACGATGTCCCGTTGATCCCAGGGTGTTCCTTGATACCTGGTGGAAACTCTTGGTGGGTATTCTCCTACATGATGTCCTGTCGATCCCAGGGTGTTCCTGGACACCTGGACATCGTTTACACGACTACCGCCAGAATTTTTTGCATCGGACATGCTCTTCGTGAGCTTTCTTTTAAACGATGTCCCGTCGATCCCAGGGTGTTCCTGGACACCTGGACATCGTCTGTAGGAGCACCACCGGATTTTTTGAGCATCATGTTCTTGGTGGGCTTCCTCCTAGACGATGTGCCGCCAATTCCAGGGTGTTCCTGGACACCTGGACATCGTCTACACGAGCACCGCCGGATTTTTTGCGCATCGGACATGCTCTTGGTGGGCTTCCTCCTAGACGATGTGCCGTCGATCGCAGGGTGTTCCTGGACACCTGGACATCGTCTACAGGAGCACCGCCGGATTTTTTGCACATCGGACATGCTCTTGGTGGGCTTCCTCCTAGACGATGTGCCGTCGATCGCAGGATGTTCCTGGACACATGGACATCGTCTACAGGATCACCGCCCGATTTTTTGGACATCGGACATGCTCTTGGTGGGCTTCCTCCTAGACGATGTCCCGTCGATCCCAAGGTGTTCCTGGACACCTGGACATCGTCTACGGGAGCACCGCTCGATTTTTTGCGCATCGCACATGCTCTTGGTGGGCTTCCTCCTAGACGATGTCCCGTCGATCGCAGGATGTTCTTGGACACCTGGACATCGTCTACAGAAGCACCGCCCGATTTTTTTGCGCATCAGACATGCTCGGTGGGTCCCTCCTAAACGATGTGCCGTCGATCGCAGGATATTCCTGGACACCTGGACATCGTCTACGGGAGCACCGCTAGATTTTTTGCGCATCGGACATACTCGGTGGGCTCTCTCCTAGACAATGTGCCATATATCCTAGGGTGTTCCTGAACACCTGGACATCGTCTACACGACTACCGCCAGATTTTTTTGCATCGGACATGCTCTTCGTGATTTTTCTTTTAAACGATGTCCCGTCGATCCCAGGGTGTTCCTGGACACCTGGACATCGTCTATAGGAGCACCACCGATTTTTTTGCGCATCATGTTCTTGGTGGGCTTCCTCCTAGATGATGTGCCGCCAATTCCAGGGTGTTCCTGGACACCTGGACATCGTCTACACGAGCACCGCCGGATTTTTTGCGCAACGGACATGCTCTTGGTGGGCTTCCTCCTAGACGATGTGCCGTCGATCGCAGGGTGTTCCTGGACACCTGGACATCGTCTACAGGACTACCGCCAGATTTTTTGTGCATCGGACATGCTCTTCGTGGGCTTCCTTCTAGACAAT
>JAXIUT010052095.1:0-10782 GCA_035586675.1 Eurytoma californica | reverse complement strand
TTTTAGTTTACACAGAATTGAAGCAATTTTAAAAAGCAGTTAGTTGTTTATTGTGCACGTATTTTTTAGTTATAAGGCAATTGTCAAAGACTGTTCGATGATTTTCGGCTCAACCGACACGTTCGAAGTCTTCAGTACGACTGAGAAAACGAACTCTCAAAATCATGTTAGTAACGAAAAGCGAGGTGGTGGAAAATTAGTTTGTAAACTGAGAAAAGCAACGGTTAGGTAGTTCAAAAAGTATAAAATTACCTAATTTTTTACAAAAACGTGTATTTTTTAAAAAAAGCTCATTTCTCTTAAACTAAACGCTCAAATGCTTTGAAAAAAATCATGGTAATGTAGAATATAAATTTCTATATACTGTACAAATTTCAAAAAATTCTATACTCTATTTTCAGTGAAAAAAATTAAAAACTGAACAAATGTGTTTTCTGTGACCCACGATTACTTGAGTAAAAATGCTTTAATTAACTTGAAATTTTAGGAAAAGGTACAGTTTTTTGTATCTCGGTTAAGTTTGTTGTGTAGCTTATAAAACTGAATAGTTAAAAGAAATTCTGAGCTTCAGTTTTTACGTATATTTTTTAAGAAAGCTTATTTCTTCTAATTAAATGATCAGCGAATTATTGATAGATACTATAAAACATAATTACAAAGAAATTTGATTAAAAAATAATAATAATAAATAGATCGGAAAAGGAATTTAGAAAAACTAAGTATGAGGAAACTGTAAGTGCCAATCGATTGGCAGCGATTTTTAGGCACGACCGCTACACGGAAGTGCCTTATATTTTCACTAGAGCAAAAAATGGATGTATGTGCGACTTGTTTGAAATTTTCACAGAACCTTCGTCTTACTACTAGAAGGTAACAACAAGGTTTATGACCTATTACATAAAATCCTACGCATATGTATTATCTGCATTTATCTATAGATAATATGCAGATAATGCAAAATGTTCAGCATTTTCATGTTTTGCTGTTAGATATTGGTTAATAGTTAGTTATAACTAAATTATTATTAAATATATTTCATTGTATATTTCAGCAATAGATTCATCACTTTTTTATGATTCTATTTATACGAAAAACACAATTTTGATATTTTTGCAGATACAGTTTTTTTTTTATCATGTGGTAGTATTATAATACTCTCCCAATTCTACAAAATGCAGTATGTTATTATCATAACTAGATTACTGAATTTTTAGTGATACATAATAGATTTATAGAACACAATCATGTATTAGTGTTTTTTTTTTATAAAATCGTTAAATTACGTAAATATGTTTATATTGCAAAAGCTTATTGTAAACATTGAAACTTTACTTATTTCGAAGCGGCAAGGGCATATTCTCCAAATTTTTTATTTAACATAGACATTAACACTCAGGAAAATTTCCAAAGATCCGTACAGATTTTGAAAATCGCTTTAACCCCCATAATGAAATGGACACAAAGAGGATGTCGCGCAACCTAATCGAGTGTCTAATAAAGTAAGGAAAAACGTTAAGCGAGTGTAGCGTAAAGCATAAGACTCGGGGTTGAAGCCAGGCGAGTATGCGAATGAGGGTTGAAGGCGCGAGATTTTGAGATAAGAATCTGCGTGAGCGGCGAGAGACCGACGCTCTGAAAAACTCCCCTCGTTCGCTGCAGCCGCCACATTGCTCGCAGGTAGATTAAGAGGGCCGCCGTCGCAACACTTTTCGAGAGGGCTGCTGCAGCACCGCTCTGTCTGTGGGAGGTTGTAAGCTTGTGTGCAGCGCCGCCGCCGCACTCGAAAGGGTAAGGCGACACCGACGCCGCCGCTGCCGCTCCCGTTGCCGCCGCCGCCGCCGCCGCCACGTTTTCACGGATGAACCGAGCACGCAGACTATCCCAGAGTCGAGACCAACGGCAAAGAGAAAGAGGGATGGAGGGAGGGAGAGAGAGACGGAGCGAGAAGGAGGGGAGAGTGGAAGAACAGGACCGAAGGGAGCCGAGCAGCCACGGAGCGAGCCGAGAGCCGAGGTACGAGCGAGCAGCCCGAGCGCCGGACGCGCAGGCAGTAGTGCCGCGACCTCCGACTCGGGGGATTCGTTCTCACGTCGTGCTTGTTCCCCCCCCGTTACATTCTCCGCTTGTCAACGATCCCGCGCTCACCGAGTGTACAGGAGCGGATCTTCGGGTGATGCTCCGCTGGTGTCGCTCGCCCGCTCGAACAGTTTCCCGGCCTCCGGGCCCCATGTGACACCGGGCCGAGCGTCCCCCAATCACCGAGTCGAGCCGACGACTTTCGGAGTAGCGCAACTCGGGCCGCGTCCTTTGCGCGAAGGAATTTCTTTGTGCCGCCGCTGCTGCTGGAGCAGGGAGAGAGAGTGAGGCGTGCAGTCGCAGGGCGAGGAGCAGGCAGACTCAAGTTGCTCAAGGCCAGACGCGGCCGATCAGATCGGCAGTGCTGTTTGTGTTATTACTTGTGACAGGGATGCCGAACATGAGTTGGGCCCGATCGGTAGGGCTCGCTGCGTGCGCGGCGATCCTGAGCCTGGTGTTGGGACCGGCGTGCGCCAACAGACCGCAGGGAGCCCATCCGGGTCACGCGTACTTCGAGCAGCCGTGCTGCGGACGCTCGCATCTCAGGCATCACAAAGGTTGGTTCTTGTACTTTCGGGGGGTTTGGGCCGCCGGGACCTACCGCTCCGAAGTGGGATAGTGCACGGAAAACCGAGCCGCAGTATTTATGGCTCGGCTCGGCGCGCATCCGACTTTTTCTGTGCACCTTTGCGCGCGTCCCACGGCGTTACCACCTGGCCTGGGACCGCAGCGCCGTAAAAAAAATGCTTTTGTGATTTACGAGAACGTGACTGGCCTGCTTCATCGGCCTCCGAGACCCCGCCAAATTCTTTTTAGATTAAAACTTCATTTTACCTGACAGTCTTGTGAAACATTCCTGGGAGACGCCGAGTAACTGCCGTCGCTGTAATAAAAGGACCCATTTCTCGGCATTTCTTCGCTTTAACTGTAGCGCACGTAATTAAAAGTTACATTTTCCGCCGAGTACTTTCAATAAGAATATTAAAAAATTCAAGTATTTTAATTTAATTAGTCAAGTTTAGTTTGGTTTAGTTTTCAAGTTGTGTTTTCGGTCACATAATATTTCTCAAAAGTCGCGTGTCGTACTTATTTGAGAAAGAAACAGTTTAATATTTCAGCGATGTTAAAGCTATTTAAACGCAGTATTTCGATGAAATTTGCAGAAAAGTGCTCTAAACATCTTTGCTATTTTATAGTTGTGTTTTAATGCAGAAGTTCCCTTACTGCGCAGTGCACGACTTATATTAATTTAATTTTTTTATGCCACAAATATTTGCCATTAATAGAAACTATATATATATTCGGAATTATACTGTTACTGTACTTACAGAAAATGATTATCTACTCTAGCATCCGGTGCTAATCGCGCCTTGCGTAAATTAGTTAGGGTGACATTTAGAAGACATTCTTAGCGATTTGTAATTGAATAAAGAGTAACACAGACTATTAAGTAGACAAAATAACTCTTGTAATGTGTAATTCTTACCCCCGAATGACCGCTTGTGACGTTTGCTGCAGGTAGTGTAAAGCCCTGAGGCACTTGTCAGTTTCTAATATTTTAATTTAGCGAAGTCGTACTGTATACTGATATCGTGCTTGTAATAGGGGAAACCGAGGAAGGCGCGAGCTTGAAAACACTTTTCCGACTCTGACCTCCGTTGGGAGTAGTGTTGGCGCTCTCACCATTTCACGATGCCCCAGGTCTTTTTCTTGTTGGGGGTAACCGTTATAGTCGCTTAAGAAGACCGGGTAGGCTGCGATGCCAAAAAACTTTAAGACCACGTGCATGTATAAGCAATATTGTACGAAGGAGTTGGTATTTACAGTGCAATGAGGATTCACCTATAGGCTGACTTCATTTCTATACCTATCTTTGGAAGAAGAGAGGCGAAGAGAATCGATGGAATCTGCATTGTTTGTTCCCCCCCCCCCTCTCTCTCTCTCTCTCTCTCTCTTTCGGTCGACGCGATGCAATGGTTCCCTGACACAGCGAAAAATAGGTGCTCGGCACCCACTTGCACGACTCGCTTTGCGTGAGCGCAAGCAGTGCAATGATAAACTCTTCCATCAAATGATGTACGAGCGCAGAAAAACGTAACGAACTCGACAACCGGAAAGACTTTGGACTTTTTATGTCAGGCCACGTGAAAAAGTGCCGCTATCCCCTTACGCTGTACACCTACGCGTACCGTGCGTTATTCCGTTCTGACTCGTACAGAGTTGACAACTGCCCGATACTGCAATTTTCACATGCATACGCATACCTTCCGCTTTGCTGCTGGATCCCTTGTCAATAAAAATATTTTATGACCCCCTATGATCCTAAATTCACCTCGAAATCGAAGCGATATTTCCTGCCTGCTGTTTGTTTTCTTGGTTGAAAAAGTGCACTTTGCTGATAATCTCCAAAATCTGGTCTAATTTTTAGAATGATAAAGAATATACGTTATATTGACAAATATAATGCTTCTAAGTGGCTAATTTTATCTCAAATTAAATAGCTTAACAATTCTCAAATTACCATAATCTCTACGCCAATGAAGTATTAAGATAATCTACTCAAATAAGAGAAAAAACAAGTAGTTTTTTTTATTCACTGCATAAAAACGGCAGCAATATTGCATTTTAAATTGTCTTTAGAAGATCTTGTTTTCATTTATTACGGGATAAAAAAAATGTAACTCTTAATACTCGACTATCTGTCTACTATCAATATAAACAAACTCTACAGAAAAAATGCATTTATGGAATGTTATTAAACATTTTCTAACTATACATATGCATATATCTACCATTATAATTTTATTTAGAAATTCAATTGATAAATTTAAGACAATTTCCATTTCTATAACCGTATATATTCATTATGTTCACGTTTTAAATGTGGTTAGCTAAAAATTTATTTAGCTATCCTGCAATCTAGTATTTAATCTCACTTTGCTTACCTTAATAAATAAATATTTATTTTGTTTAGTTTTCAGATCATTTACGAAATTCCTTTCGAGAGATTAATTATTCGCGAAAGGCATTAATTCAACGGTGCATAAAATACTTGCTTTTCTCAAAAACCAAATAAAAATCTCGGTGATCATTTGCATATCTTGAAAATTAGGGAAATGGTAGTTATTCAGATGGGACTCTAAATTTTTTTCAATAACAAGTATTTTTATATACATTTTAAACATGTATTAGTGCTGTCGTTTTGAAACGATAAAAGGAAGAAAAAAATGCGTGCTTTTTTTAATGTAAGGAGTACTAGTTAATTTGAGGGCACTTAGCGCGCCTAGCAATTCCTGTAAATATTTTAACCTCGTTATTTGTTTATATGAATTTGTTGATCGTGATTTGTCTATCTTATCAAAAAATTTTCGATTTCGAATTTCCATAAAGAAAAATCGATTATTTGCCTATTATTTTTATTTAATGGATATTAATCATTGGCATAGAGATTGGTGACTTTAGCATTTTGAAGTTTTTTGATTTGCCATCAGCCGTGCATACATTACAGTACTTTTACTCGTTTGAAGTTACATTCAATATAAAAAGAACAATCTTTAAAAAAAACTGTCACCTCGTCGAAACTTTCGAAAAACCAATTAAAGATGGTAATGGCACATCGTAGTCAATTCTGGAGGGTGAATTAATATAAGTTAACAAGAAGTAGAAAAGAATGCAAGGTTCTTAAATTTAAAAGTGAAACTCAAGCTCCCTTGCGTTGTTCTTCCCCCCTGTGTCGTGACTAGTAAGTCAAGGAGCACATCGCGCGATAAGAGCTTCTCCTCTTTCGCACTCTCGTTCCTGCGCAGTTCACGCGTATATGCATCGATACGCATGTACTTAGATTATAGATTGCGAAAGCTCGTCGATACGCGATTCTCAGAATATAAGAATGTCGCAGGCTTTTGTAAAAGAGCTCAAACAAGCAGTCAGTTTTTGTATAAAAAATAGTTTATTACCAATGCAAAGGTTTATGTTAAATTTTCATTTCAATGACGCCGAATTCGAAAAGTTCTGATATGAATTTAATATTTCAATTTGAATCATAAAAGAATTTTAGTTTGTTTAAATAGATATGAAATATAGTCATTAAGTATTCAATTTTTCAAATTATTATGAAGTTTGTGTTCAGCAATTTTGTTAAAAAATAGATGCATTTCTAATTTATTTTCAAACTTAAAAAAATTGAGTGCAACCCCAGTCTGTTGTTTAGTGTACTAAAAATCGAATACTTTTCACGCGCTTAATTGTTAAATGTACTTTTATTAAAATTTAGAAAAATATTCAATATTTCTCCACAATTTATATTTTCTTTTAAAACGCATTAGACTGTATATAGTAAATGACAGGTGCATTCTAATATTTTTTGTGAAGTTAGAAAATAAATCGAAACGACATTTAAAAACGAAATTATTTATTATTCAATTAACTGTAGAGTAATTAGAACATTTTTAAACTTAAGAGACGTCTGCATAAAATACATAATGTTAGAGAATTAAGTGAAAGCAACAAACAATTTGTGAGTTTTTACTGAAATAAATTTAAAAAATGTATTTAAAATTTATAATTTTAACATAGCCCTTATTAGCACTTCTCGCTTTTTCACCCGAAGTTATTAGTTTTCTTATAATAAAACAGGGCCTATAAATCAAAAGCAAGTAGAAAAATAACGAATCCTGATGATTTTAGTGATTGCCAATGATATATGTTATGGCGAAAATCTAAGCGAGAAATTTATCAGCAAAATAATGCATTTTGTAATATACGAGTCAATTCTGTCAGGTTACGTACAGTACAGTGACGTCACGTTTTCATAGTCGCAGCTGTGGATTTGAAATACGGTACTTATCAATTTCATATCTTACAAAATAACATTATTTTATGAAATACTAGTATATAAATAGTATCCTACAATTTTTTAAAAATCTCGATAACATGAAAATCATTCTTAAGTTAGCATTTTAAATATATCAATGTGTACGTAATAAAAAAATATTGGTTATACACGGCAGGGTTATTAATAACAGTCTTATTAGGATTAATGTATTACATGCAAGGTCAACAATTGTTACTTGAATCATGAGTTGAAGGCTCTCTATATCGGATCCACCGGAAACTTACTGAACGGATATTAATTCCACCATGCTTCTCAAACTGATCTATTAACCCAATTTGTGCCTTTACATGATTATATGGCAGCAGTAGCAATAGTTCAGATGTAATTATACGTTGAAGACAAGAAACAACGATAATTTCAGTTTATAGTTAATGGTTTTGAATTAATTAATTTAGTGCGTATAAAATCTCTAGCTTTTAACTTTTATTTGCAAATACGAGGGGATATTATTATTAAGTGTCACTGTCGATGCCGTGCATATTGCATATGTCTGCTGACTTCTTTTCCTAAAAGAAGATTGGATTTTACATCAGAATCTGTTACATCAGAATACGTTTCTGTTTTAAATCTTTTTTTAGCAAAAATAATTATACCAAAAGTACGCGCTTAACATTTTTGCCTCTCCTTGTCACAATCAAATTATACTATTTCCTATTTAAAAGAAATACATACATATATACACACACACGTGTGTATATATATATAATCAATATCGGTTCTTTATAAAACTAAACAAATGAAATAAGATCGTAGTAGCTAAAATTTCCTCAATTATAACAAAAACAAATAATAAATGTATTAACTAAGAATGGCGAATAGGTACTATTTACTATTCACTATTGTTAATAAAAATTTAATGTTTTTAATAGCACTCTTAGTTTATTGAGTCTTAAGAAAATGTCTTTTTACCTGGCATAATAATCATGAGTGGCTATCTTTTCTGTTCAACATTGTGTAGATATTTTATGATATTGACTCATGACCGACGGAGAGAAATTCGCACGGGACGTACTCTTCGCCGCCAGTGCGGAGTTGGGACAGGCTCCCCGCGCTGCGGCTTTGCAGTCTCATGAGTCGACTGACATGAGTTGTATTTTTTACAGATTAACGAAATAAGCCTATTTAAAAATTAATTATTTTGTAAGTCAAATATTTATTTATATCGGGAAAATTATAATTAGCTGATAGGATGGCTTCCAATTTTTCCTGATAATATTTTTGAATCAATTATAGTAAAAAATCATAAAGTATAAATCGTACAGTGGAAATTAATTAAAAGCATATACCTAAAGATTAATAACTTTATATTAAATTAATAATTTTTAATTCAATGTAATATTTTTTTACATTAAATTAATTACATTAAAATGATCAACTATATTCATGCAGTTAATGCGATAGCACTGAATGAAACTTAATCTCAAATAGGGTATCAGTAATATCGCTATTTTAACGATTTCCAAATGGCTATTATAACATAAATGAATACAAAATTTATAATTTGATGCAGTAGTGTATTACTATAATCACTATTTCTTACAATATTATTATTAGTTTATTATTAATAATATAAATTATTAATATAAAATTATTAATATAAAAATTATTAATATAAAATTGTTTTAACTTCATTATTACACACTTTGAGAGAAATGTTCTATACTGTCTGGGAAAGTGTTCACAGACTTACATTTTGAAAAAAATTACCATACTTTATAGTAAAATTTACTGTATTTATGAAATAAAATTTACTGAATGGAAAATTAATTTTTTCTCGTTGATACGCTGAGCCGGGAGGGAATCATTCCCACCCTAGGGAGAACCTCATCAACCTCGCGAGAAATCGCCCATTTCCCCCCTTGTTGCACAATACACTATTAAAGCATTTTACAAAACTAAAAAAAGGAATAATTCTTTATCATATGATTACTTCTTTTCTTAGTTTTATAAAATGACGTTAGATAATTATTTTCTAAGTTAAAGTATTAAAAATTGAAAGACTAAAAATTAAAATCACAAAAAGTACATTTATTGTGTCGTAAATGCTTTTTATAACGTTAATTTTAATAAAAATAAAATTTTAATGCGAGAATGGATTCTTAGATAAACAATTAAAAATTTGTTCAAGTATAAACAAAAATTTCGTAAACTTACTCTCTAAATCTGAATTAGTAAAACTTCATATATTTGATGTGAATATTCACTAATTGAAATGGCAAAAAGTATCCCACGTAGAATAAGTGAATATTGACATATTGAAAAAGTGAAATAAAAAGTACTGATTCCATTAGTGAATAATGACGGTTTGAATTAGTAAATATTCACTAATTCAATATGTCAATATAAGAAGGTAATTTTTCACTAAATAAATCAGTGAAATTCCATTTTGAAAAAGAAAATTTTATTTTCAAAAGCTTATTCGCTATCGCTAACATTTGTAATAACATTGTTATTTAATAACGTGTGTAAAGATACTACAGAGCTTACTGGAGATTTTTTATGAATTTGATAAATGAAAGTTTCAAAAAATTCATAAAAATTTTGAAGGCTACTGGATACTTTACTTTCAAAACAAAATACAATTTAAATAATAAGTCGAAAGCAGTTACAAAATCTGATTGAACGTGTCGATTAAATTTACTATCATCTACGATTACAAAAAAACTTGGACTTTCTCCCTTAATCATTGCGATGTATGGCTGTACACTTTCTAATGATAACGCACGTTTATTTTTTATAAACTCATCTAGATTAGTTCCTTTCTATAAAAATATATTATGTTAATATGTAAATATTTAGAAAAAAATTATAAAAAATTTAGAACTAAATTATAGATAACATACTGGAAGTACTTCCAACAGTTGAGTATGAGGTTCCACTTTTTCTACAGCCTTCGATTTTTTTTCTTTTCTTTTCTTAGGTACATTTTCAACGTTCTTCTTATTTTTAGTAAATTTTACAGCATTACTTACTGGTAACAAATCAGTTAACAATAACAAACTTTTAATGTCTAAAATAATAAAAATGTTGCAAATTTTGGAAATTTTAATTTTAATCAATAAGATATGTGATAAAATTCTTATAAATCTTTTAAGTATTAATAACTGATTTTTATAAAACAAATTTTTCACTCACATAATATGATCAATTTAAAAGAAATAATGATTCTTGTGAATTTATTAAAACTAAGAAAAGAAAGGAAACCGTTACATCTTTAGTAATTAGTGTACAAGCGTAAAGTTTACTTGCGCTAAGATATCTGTTGGTCTTCAATACCAAACCAAGTTTATGAAGCCTTCAGCGTTCAGTGTCAATTCAACATTCACTAATTTGAATAATCAGGTTTCCTGAACTCAAAAAAAATTAATACAAAATTAATTACATTTCAATGCATAGTATACATAACTAAGGCTTCACGAGACCAAGACCAAGACCAATGTATTTAAATGGAGTCTTGGTCTTGTAGGCACATAACCTCACATAACCTATTCTCTACACATAACCTCACATTTCATTTTTTTTCAAATTTCAAAAGAAAATCGAACCCCAAACTCCTAATTGATATTATATATAAATAAATAATTTTTTAAATAAAATAATTAATATACTACATATTTACTTTGTGTGAGTACCCCGTAAATGCCGAATGTTCGCTGTGGAAGTTCACGCGTGCTCACATGTGCTAGACGGGAAAAGGCGCCAAAGTAAAACGCACCAAAAGATCTCGCGCGTTCGAGTATCGAGTACGCGCCATATTCGATTCGACTGCACGCGAAGTATGAATAATCATTGCAGAGGAATTTTTACTCTGC
>JAXIUT010052044.1:0-10790 GCA_035586675.1 Eurytoma californica | reverse complement strand
TCGATTTAAAGATTATTTATACGAGGTCCTTCTCGAGCGAGATAGGCGCGACTGGTCCTCCAGGATGGGCAACTAGTTATAGCTCATAGTACTTGTTATAGTCGTTTAGTATAAGTTTGTACTCGTCTAGTCAGCGTTTACTAGGCACCTTGCGAACTTCGCCATGTGATATCTACAATGTGATAACTGTTATGCGATTTTATTGTTATATATTATGCGAATTGTTATGCGATTACATGAATTCTCTATATTGTTATTCATTTTGTAATTCTATACTGGCCAGATAGGGTTGTACCCAATGGTCACAATAAATCATATCTAATCTAATCTAATCTAATCTCTCTCTCTCTCTCGCTTTCATATTTCTCTCTCTCTCTCTCTCTCTCTCTCTCTCTCTCTCTCTCTCTCTCCATATTTACTTCCACCATAAGACGTTATTTCAACTTATTACTTTTTGCGTAGTTCTGACTGAATTCTCACGTAGAAAGAACAATTGAGGTTAAGTAATTTTAACTGAACTAGGCTTTACTAGATGGCGCTGCGTAAACATGACTTGATTTGTTGAGTAAAATCTACTGAACAACCACGTTAATTCGACTGGATCTAACCTCAGCAGCTATTACTGAAGTATTGTTATGTAAAAACTACCTAACTTTTAAGTATCTTACACAACTTTTTCACCTTACTTTTTCACCTCTCATTCTCTTCTTTACATCCTCACTCTCATTCAGCATTTTTTCTTTTACATACACTACCACCCACATCTTCATCCTTTTCCTTATTCTTTCGTATTTCCCTACCTCTTAGCCTGTAGCCTCTGGCATCTTTCTTTCGATATCTCTTCCTCATCCCTTTCGCCTCACCTTTTCACCTACTTTATCTCTTACCTCTGTCTCTATCTCTTTCTTATCCTGTTATCTCTTGCCCTCTCTTTGTCTCTCTCACTATCTTTCTGTTTGTCTTACTCTGTCTTTCTCATTGTCTCTCTTACTAGTTCTTAATCTGTCTCTTTTTTCGTCTCTCTCTACCTCTTTCTCTGACTGTTTCTCTCCCTACCCCTTTTTAAGTCTGTCTGTCTTGATCCGTTCCTCTCTTTCTAGCCGCCTCCACCCTCAGCGAATAATTAATCGAACTCCCGACTCCTGAAGTGTCTTCCAGCGCTTTGAGCCCCGGCGAAGGGGTGGCGGGCTTCCGCCATGTTGGTTTCCGCGAGGCTCGGTCTCTCCACCACCCCCGCTCGACGCCGGTGGCCCCGGGTGGGGGTGGCCGAGGGAGAGGCGCCCGGGCCACGCCCCCCACCCGACGCCCGGCCAATGACGCTGGGACGTCGCGACGCTGCGCCGTCCACCAATAGGATTACCCTCTGACTCGCTCTTTCGCTTGTCACACGAGGGGGGCCTACGAGCGACACGGCGCTCCTGCTTTTCAATTTCCGCGCGCGCCGACCTCCCCCCGCCCCCGCCGATCCCCCCCTTCCGACCTCACTCCATCAATCTCCCTTTATCCGGCGACCTCTCTCTCGCGGAGCGGGCGGCAGGTCTCTCTCTCTCTCTCTCTCTCTCTCTCTCTCTCTCTCTCTCGTCTCTTTTTGCCTGGTGCGCAATACTTCACGGGCGCGCGCAGATGCGCCCCGAGCGACGCGGGATTACGCCAGCGATGTGCCGGAGTCACCGAACGCACCAAAATTGATCGCCGCGCTTACGTGGATGTGTGAGGCTGAATGTAGTTGGATTTTTGAGGAGGCGCGTAGTTTGGATTTGGTAATTTAGCTTCTGTGATAAATATTAAAAAATGCACAAAGATATCTCGGATAAAAATGAATTCATAGTACGATCGCTATTGATGAAATTGTATTTAAATACACTTCGCATGTAAATTTTAAAACTAATTTCTTCGATGATTTATCTAAACAAAGGAACAATCTTTTGATGATTCAATTTAAAACATGAAATTCATATAATGACGTTATTTGAAATTTTGCGCCATCGTATATCGAACGCGTATGTTTTTCATTATACCCAATCAAATTGCTTATTTAAATGCTTCACATCATTCTGTCATCCTTTTGTTAGAAAGAAGTCGATTATTAGATTATTATAATGTATAATTATATTTAGATTATGTTTACATACCTATGTATAATTTATCACACATACTATCCATAAATACGTATAAATTTATGCAATAATGTATACTCAGTTAAAGAAAAAAAAAGTTGAAAAAATATGTTCAAAATATGTTATACACAATTTAATATGTCCATAAACTACTACAGCATATTTGGATGTATATTAATCAAAATTATTATAGTATACAATCATGTATAACTAAGGGAAAGCAGGGCATAGAAGGGCAATGGGGCAATGTGAACCTTCGGGGCAAAGTGGACCACCCCATTGAATAGGTTTAATTTACTGTTAAAAATACTTCGCAATAAGTTTGATTCAAAGCATTTTGAAAGAATATCATTTTTACGTTGAGGTATTACTATATATAATTTTTTTATGACTATATATTATATCAATTATATGTGTTATTATATAAATTTTTCATATATAATCATACATATTTTATACAAAATACATTTTCAGCTGATTTACAGGTAAACATTTAAATATAAATTAATATTAAAGTATTAAAAATAGATATTTTAAATTCCTAGAAGTAGGTATAGAATAATATAAATTGATAAAAAGAGTAACAACGTAATATAAATAGGTTATTTTAGTAATAAAAATGTTAATAATATTAGGCACTCATATCAGGAATATTTGAAACTTGCGGATAAAAAATTTGAGTTTGTGAAGTTTAGCAGCCGATATAACAGTTTACTACTAGATTACGGTATGGTAACCATAAACAGTCATTGCATAAATTGGAGACTTACAGTTATTCGTTGGTAAGATACCAGAAGGCAATAATGAAAATACGGCCCTACTGTTCAGTTTGAGATAACATTTTTTTAAATTATTTAAGCGGATTTTTTAAAAATGAAACTAATTTTTAATATTAAAATTAAATTTATATATAAAATGTATTATTTTTTATAAAATATAGAAATATTTTAAATGAAATAGAGCGATTCAAGAAATAATTAGTGAAAAAAGGTCATTGATTATATTAGCAACCTTTTTAAGCGTATCTCTGTTCTCGATCTAGCTGAATCTCAACCACTCCCATGAATGTATTTATATATATGCGTACTTGAATCAAACTAGCTATGCTTATATGTGCTTTAGACTAGTTGTTGCTTCATTGAGTAATCGTTTTTTAACTTTACAGTGACAAAAACTTAATTGTATTATCCCAAATAACAAAAATTATATAGATGAATAATTGAAAAATGCAATAGTATTGAAGTTTATCTGGAAAAATTAAGATTATAAATAAAATCGATAAGTAATAAGTATAGTTAATTATTATAAATATAGTTAATTATTTTAAAAATATTCTACGTTTATTCAAATGTTTAAATTTGATGTACCATATGTATAAGAATTATTCAAAGGTTTCTTTATCGCTGCCGAAGTATACATTGGTGAAATTTAACTGTATACTTAATGTTCAAAGAAATGGATATTCCGATTTTTTTCCGAAATAAAATTCCGAATAATAACTGAGAAATTTAGACAAAAAAGTTTCAAAAATTGAACAAATTGACTAAAGATGACCATAAATGACAGGGACTTTTTGGCCCCATATAACTTAATTTTTTTCTGAAAATTAAAAAAGTATTCCACACAATTTATTTAAGGCTAAAAAATGGGTCTCGTGTCAAATTTTTTAAACTAGCTATATAGTTAGGAGTGCTTGAGGTATAGTAAGATTATTTTTTAAATGATATTTTTCAATTTTAGTTAGCTAATACATTTTTTTAAATTGTTTCAAATAACAGTTCTAAGCGCGCCACATGACAGATGGCGAGAATGACATATTACGTCACGTTCCTCGCAGTATCTAGCTACTGAAGTGGCGAAGAAAAGTGTCCCGACGAAAAAAGTTAATCGCTAATGACAGAGTAAATACAAATTTTAAATTAATCACGATCGGACGAAATTCACACTTCAACACGTTATTTGTAGGATTCTGTTTAGTTAGGTGTAGTTCAATGTTAGACACGCTGGCATAGAAAATGAGTAATTGTAAGCAAATAACGTAAAAATTAAAATATTTAGAACAAAGTTGTAAATAGGTATTATAAACACCATGGTATAATAAATAAAAATTTATTATATTTTATATCAATTTCAAGAATTATTTATTGAACCAGTTATACAATTACCACATTTCTGCCTATATAGACATAGACCAAAGTAGTAACTCCTATAGAGGTATAAAATACCTGTACATAGGCCTGGTATTGTCTGTACATTTTAGTTTAAAAAGTTTATTGAATTGAATATACCATTATACCAACCAGGAATATCTCATTTATTTGCTGAAACACATATTTTGTTGAAACTTTGACCTTGATTTTTTGTGGCAAAATATTAAGGTATAAAGCTCAAAATCTTTTACATAGTAGCTCTCATTTTTCTCTAAAAAAACTTTGTATTTCGTTATTTAATGATAGATCAGCTCCCATTCAGTTATATATTTTTGAAACGTTCAAAATAATTACTTTCTTGAAATATAATTTATTGATAATTAAAATTACTAAAAATCTTTCGATATTGTTTTTTGAAAGTGACAGCTGTAAGGTATTTACCGTGCAAAACAGTTAATACTTAAATTTTAACAATTAATGTATTTACTATTTACTATCAGTAAGGAGACATTTTATTTATTTTTTTGCCTAGCGGGCCGAAAGCGCCCATTTTTGCCCCCGGTATTCAATCGCGAGGTTCGCATTTCGACCTCGTTATAGGCAAAAAATAGTATATGTACCTCGGGAGTAAATAAAGAATGCGCCAAATCACATGTTTGTTACAATTTGCATGCGATTTGAGACATTCTTTACTTTTACTTCTTACTCTCAAAATGTGGAAGAGTAAAAAACCACTCGCAGCGAGTGATAACTCAGCCAAGTGGGCCAGTGATAACTCAGCTTCGAGTGACTGCGTTTTTTCTGAAAAAGAGTGATTTTTCAGTTCTATATAGTAATTTTTTTTAATTTTTCACTCTTACATTATTAGAGTCGGTGCGTAATGCTTTCTATGCAGTATATTAAATGTTGTTAACCCGCAGACGGCTTAGAAATTGTCATAATTTTTATACTTCCTGCAGATGTAGTTCAAAATTTATTAGCATAAAAATGTACTATAAAATTTGTTAACTCTATTTTGAGTGGTATGATCGTTGACAACTCTATTTTGAGTGTTATTATGATAATACTCACGAGTCACTCGTAAGTGGTTTTCAAGGAATGTCTACTACACACTGAGAAAAAAATGAAAAACAATATTTGCTAGAAATTATAGGAAAAATTACTAATTTTTTTTTGTAATGGAGCGATCTACTCGATTTTTAGTAAAAATTTCTTTTATCAAATATTTTGACTAAAGTAGTTTGTAATTTTTACTAAAGTTATTAGCAATTTTTACTAAAGTCATTAGCAATTTTTACTAAAGTGAAACTATATTCGTGCAAATTAAAAATGAAATTTCAAATAATTATTTTTATTTATCTTTTTTTACTTTTATCTTGGAATGATTTGTTCTTTTTCAGGTTTTCACTTTCGTCGTTTTCCCCTTTGTTTATATGTCACTTACTTACTTTTATATTAATCGCATTTTATAACTACTAAAAAACATCACATATTATTTCGCTCGCACTACGGTCGGTAATATTGTACACATCATAATTATTAAACGTTAAAGCCAATCGTCCTTATATACTAACCAGACCTATTTCTGATGACTTGCGAGTAGGAATTTTCGTAAAATCTTTAGTAAAATCTGATAAAACGTTGTGTAAATTTTAAAACTTTCAATTTTTACAAATCTAATTAGTAAATTTTTACAAAGGATTTTAAACTTTTCTAAGTGACTATAATAAAATTATTAAAATTTATAATAACAAATTTTACTTTTTTGCTAAAAGTGTCAAGAAGGTCGCCCTTTTCATCAGGATTATAGTAATTTTTATTATTGATTTTTCTCAGTAATTAATGAAATTTGAAGTTATTCGTGATTGGGAAGTCCCCATCGCAGTGAATCTCAAAATAAATCTTCACTTTTAAAAATATTCATTCATAAAGAGCTTCTGGCCAGGTGATATGACGCAGCGGCGTCGCGGCGCTCCATCGGGCCTCCCTCACTCGCGTATGAGCTACACCAGCGGCGTATAAAGTCGTAACTCGCGCAACGCGACCCGTCAGTATAACTCCGTGGCTCTGTAAAAGTGCTTCGCGTTGGAGGGATCCAATTTTCATTTCTCAATATTCGTACCTTTCTGTAATTTTCGTTTCTTTTTTTTTTTAAATAGCATCGAAATTTTTGAAATAACATTGTAATAAAAAGTTGATGTGATCGTTTGATTTGATTTGCAATTTTTTAAGTTCAACGGGTTTGAAATAAATACACTGGTTTTAAACGTATTAGTTTTTCTTTGAGTATCTTTTATGTTCATTGTAATGTTTTGCAAAAGTTATTTTTTACTTTTTAAAAAATTTTATTTTGTGCATTTGATTATGTGAAACTTATTAGATTTTTATAAATACCTAAAAGTAGTGACATATTTTAAGTCAACAATATCCGGCATATATTAAGTGTACTTTTGATTTGGAATTCATTCATATCCATGTTTAATAAGTAAAGTTGCACATATCCAGATTGATATTGACTTAAAAATTAATTAACAAAATCATTTTTTAACACGTGTATTTCTTGGAGTAATATAATACAACAGTGTCTGATTCGGTATAGAATCTTAGAAGTTCAAATTTTTCGCTGAACGTGCACATATTATGCGAGATTACCTGGCACCGTTCGGAGTTTGAAAAATTTTTCTTGAAATTCCACGTGTTCTTCTCAATTAATTGTAACGTAAAATAAAAATTTTCACGAGAATATTAAATTTTTGTTCGATAAATTTTTTTAACGAATATTAATAAAATCTTTGATATTATTATTTATTTATTTGTTTTGTCGCTATTAAATAGTACCGTTTCAACGCAGAGTAAAGAAATCGGCCGTAAAAATAGGGGAAAAAACGCAAATAGCCTTGAGAGAGCAATCGGTGAAAGGAACATGATAAGTAAGTGGAAAGCCAAAGAAATGAAGTGGAAGCGCTGATAGAGACTAGAGGGTAGGCGAGTTTCTATTTTGCATCTTTTTGTTGAACAAGAAGAATTCCTCAGGATGCCACGCTACTTGCATCACGCGCTGCTGTTGCTGCTGACAGTAAGTTGAGAATTTTTTTATCTCGCCAACCGTTACTTTATACACAGAGTATCTTCTCCTGTCTATTGTTTATACCGTGGGATAATTTTGTGTCATTGTAATTTGACATTTGTTATTCTTTTTTTTTGTTTTTTTTTTTTTAGTTTAGCTCTTTTCGACGAATGTAACATCGAAAACGAATGTAATAATTGGAATTCGTGACTATTACAATTTTTTTTTATAAATATTTATTTTTGGATTAATAAATTAAATAATCAAAGTATTTCATAATGGCAATTTACTAGATATAAACATAATTTTTTCTATAATTTAAAATATGGTGATAGAAGGAATTGTGTTAATATGCTGTTAAGAATATTACCATTGGCTAATTATTAACATTAGTAATTTGACATTTTTTACTTTTTTAGTTTAGTACTTTTTAATTAATATAATCATTTGAAATGTAACAACTCAAATTCATGTCTGTTATACATTTTTTTATAAATGTTCATTTTACTTAGTTGAATAAACTAAATAATCAAAGTATTTGTAAATATAACATTTTTTTATGTTTTCTATAATTCGAAATATGATAATTGCAGAAAATGTGATAATATTGTTTTAAATATGCTATAAAAAATCTTACTATTGGCTAATTAACTCAATCCAATGTTTATTTAATAATTTATAATTTGTTATATTCTTTATTACTTTACTTTCTTTATGACATTTTTATTATACAAGGACTAGCTGCCCGTAAATTTGTAAATAAATAAATAAGTAAGGTAATTGCAATAATTTACAGAAGTAAACAAACGAATAAAAAGATTTTAATTGATTTTATCTAAGCAGTCAAATAATTATAAGGCACGAGAAGCCAGGCATTAATTTAATCGAATGTTAAAAATAAAAAAGTATAGAGAAAGAATTGAGGGATGAGTTGGATTTTTTTATAGACATCTCTGAGAGGAGTCGGAAGATGATAACGGACAAGGCATTCCCCTCTGATTTTCGATAAAAATATATTTCTGGTGGGATGTAGGTAATAAAAGTCTACTATAAGCGAACTTCTAATTCATTTTTTATTTATAACATTTGATCTAACTAAGATCACGTCAATTTCGCCCGTTAACATTTATTATTTATTGCAGTTTTAATGTTTTATGTTAATTGATTTTAAATATAGGTAGCTTCTTCGTCGACAAAGAATTTTAAATATAAAAAACTCAAAATAAATCGCTTTTTTAAATTCTGCATTTTTGTTATTTTTTTGTTAAATTAATTTCATTATTTTGTAATATTTTTTTATAATTATGTTATATAACTTAATTAAAACAATGATAACATTTAGTATAATATTTTATAGAATAATAATTTAATAAAAATATTCATAAATTAGTTAAACTAAAATAAAATTTCGCGAAAAGTTTAATTCTTATTTTATTAATGCAACTGGATTATTTAAAAGTAATTAATTTCATCTAGTAGGTATACCTACTTATATTTTGTGCACTAATTTTAAAAATTAGTCATCGAATCACTGTTCACTCGCACGTTCCCGTAGATTAATCCTGCCTGAGTAATAAATCACCGATTCAAACTTAACATCTCTCATTGAATGCCTGCGTCCTGTACTCCTATGGGCATAGTCTGCCGGAAATAAGATCTTACCGTCTCTTCTGACCGGAAAAGAAGTGCAACGAAGACAAGATAATAAACCGTTACTCACGATTTTATATAGCTTATTCATTTATTTCTTTTTTTAGTTTCTTAAAATCGTTTTGACAGCAAGACTATTTCATGAAATTATTGGCTTAAATTCTCATGAAATATTTATGACTAAGGTTTCCGTTGATACTACTTTTTATCATTTTTGTCTCATCGCTAAATAGACTCGCAACTATTTTCTTCTATAATATTTAATATTACTGCAGCATTTATTTCAGCAATATTCTTGATTTTTAATACGATCTACAAATCATTATAATTTATAAAAGTGTAAAAAATAAAAAGGACAAATGAAAAATGCAAATTACAAGATTTTCTTTGGTACTTTTGTTTGATCAGATAGCCACATACTATTATTAATGATTGTTGAATATTGATGTTTTAAGACGGGCTCTGATAAGGAAGAAGGTAGAAGTTTTACAAAATTAGCTAAATCCCTTTTAAAAATGCTCCTTAATATTTTTATTGCTTATTCAAATTGAACTGTTAAATTCATATCAAAATATTTTGTATTTTGACGTCATTCAATCGGATTTTTAATTATTAATTAATCAAATCTAATGCCTTACAAATAATGTATGAAACTATTGGTAAAGGATCACAGAATTATCGTTTTGGTAAAAGACAAATAAAGGTTTAAAAGGGTTCCTCCATCGAATAAAAAAAAATTTTAAATAAATTGTATTGCCCCTTCCTCTTGTTTTAGAGGTATTAAACTATTAGCATTTTTAAGTCACTAATTAAGTCAGATTTTAATTCTTTTAATTTATGTTAATTATTTTTGATTATTAATTATTTATTTTATAATTTCATATTTAATGTGAAGTTATTGCCCATTTAGTATTAAATAATTAAATGACTAAATCAATTTTGAAAGTGAAAAGTTAATTCATTTCGCATATACAAATCAATTTAAAAAAAAGATTAACAATAATAGTTTATTATAACACGGCTTATTATTTACTTTAGAGAAGCAATAAATAATTTGCTGTTATTTTTATCAACATTTCTTAGCTTATTAGAATCAAGTTTCATTGAGAGCATCATAAATATCTCATTATAAAAATCCCTCCTTATAAAACTTCGCCGGAGCCACAATGTGTCACGTCAAACCAAACAAAATCAACGACACATTCCATCGGAGCGAATGCACCACCGTCAAAAGCCCAGGCTGCCAATGATAATCCCGTAAAATTTGCAACTGCACGACGTCTCACTTTCGCGCGCAGCGATAAAAGAAATAAAAGCCCATAGGGAAATAAGCATCGAGAAGGCAATAATTCCTCGAGCACATGCGTGACAGCACGAAATTCGCGCTATAAAGGGCCTCTCGCTTATGTGCGATATCCTTGCGACGCGGCACAATGAAGGGATACGCATGACGGGCGCGGTTTCGCCGTTATCGATCAAAATCGCAGGACTCGGACGGCGGCGCGCCTCCGGAACGTCGGCTGTCGCGGCGAGGCATCTCGACGGTGAAATGCAATACCCACGTGCCGGCGGCGAAAAATTGACCGACGTGGAAATTCGATGATTCCTTGCTTGGCTAGGGGGACGCTCGTTAGGCCGGGGAATCCCACTGACTCGATTCCGGCGAAAAACGTCGCTCGGCGTGGCGGATGCGCTTGCAGGAATTTTGCGCGCGCTTAAGGGGATGTGAAACCGTCTTGTAGGAATCTGCATTATCGGCATAAGTATTTTATTTATTATTAAAAGTGAAAATCATTTTTCAAAATT
>JAXIUT010052033.1:0-10790 GCA_035586675.1 Eurytoma californica | reverse complement strand
TTCGCCTCGGGTGACAATTTACATGCGATCTGAGACAATTCTTATTTTACCTCCCTAGATATGTAATATACTATTTCACCAACAGCGAGCCGAAAGTACAAACTCCCGATGGGGCGCCGGGAGGGAAATTGGACTTTCGGCGAGCTTGTGGTGAAAAATATATTAAACCGGTAAATTATATATTTATCACTAAAATATGTTTTAGTCGAAACTCATTAAGGCGGCCGACTTGATAGTCGTAGGAACCCGAGAGCACTTGCACGGCTCCATTAGGGTCCCTGACATAAGGCGAGGTATTATGTCGGCAAAAAAGGGTTCTTTCTCGTAAGTATAAACTAAATTACCTTTCACTTGTTTTCATAAATAAAAAGATTTATTTTTGTAAACATTTTCGATAAATTTGAATGCTGGTACAATTGAAATTCAGCTAGCTAAACAAAATGTGTACGAAAAACAAATTTTCAGAAACGTGCATGAAATGTACATCACTGACGATGTGATAATGAGGGCAACTCCATCATCCGGTGTCGCTCAACAATTTTCATTCGGCTTCAAGATTTTTGAAGCTTTCTTAACTTACGAAGAATTTAAAGCGGTAAGATTCAAGTTAATCACAAAAATCTCCAATTAATATTACTTTGACTTCAGTCTAATCAAATATTACTTAAACAGAAACAAGTCAGATCATTCATCTTAATTCTTTTGAATGTAATTTTATTAAAAAATATCTTAAAAAAAAATATTAACGATAAATAGTTTTCTACCCCCTTCGAGTGAAAAAAATCACTCTTTGACATTATGAGAGTATATTTTATTTACATTCGTCTTAAATTTTAAGATAATTCGTTCAACACTAAAATTTAGTGTTTTATGAATTAACTGACACTAATAACTAAAAAATCCACTTTACGATTGCAGATCAACATATTGCCGCTGAAGACTAAACTCTGCATAGCCGTAGAGAACATAACGTTCAGTACGGTGGTGGAAATGGATTTCAGCGGCCCGCACTGCCAGCCGAGCGTGAAAAAGTTCAAGATCGAAAATCCCGGCGCGCCCAAGACCGAAGTATGCGGCCAACACGACATTGGCGTAGTGAATTCCTTACTGGAGTGGTTCGTCGCCAACTGGTACAGGGAGGGTCTCGCGGCACTCGCGAAGCACGTCGAGGTTGTTTTGGCCAGACACGTGCTCGAGCACTTCGATTGTGAGAATTTCAGACGGATCGCGTGAGCTGAAAATTAATACTGTAAATAAATAAAAAATGAAAACAATAAAAGGGCTTGTTTTTTGTATTCGTAGATCATTATTTACTCACGCATTTAGTCCGGTCGCAATTCGGAAGTTGCCCGTTCCGTTTGATCGTTTGCCGTCGTCGAGGTGTTTCCTACTTTTACGACGACGTTGTCCTCGCTCGAATCTCTTCTCGGGGACATGAGACCGGCTTTCGCTACCGAGTCGTTCTTTACAGCACTTGTTTCTTCCTTTTCCGAAGGCTTTTCACTCACCGTGGAACAATCAGTTTGCGGGGTTTCCTTTTTACTACCCTCATCGGTATAGCTTGAAGGAGCGTTTTTTTGCTCTACAGGAGATTCTTCACTACTCGTGGGTAAATTCTCGAGCTTTTTACTGCTACTTTCTTCCTCATTATCTTTGGTGTCGTCCATTTCTTCAGTTTCTTCGGGTCTCTCCGGAGAATCTTCAATTTCTATTGGTTCATTTTGAACTTCGGACTCGTTTGTTCGCTCGATATTCGCGACTACGTCCAGCGTTGAAGCATCGATTTTTTTTACAACCGACAGATTCTCGTTCAATTTGGCTTTTTTAACTATCACAATTGATTGGTTTACAGTTGCATCGCTTTTAATGAAAGAGTTTACATTTTTTACAGTGAATTCAGTCTGCGAAGAATCGTTGCTACTCTCCGTTGTGGAATTGTCAATCGTCGGGGATCCGACGACTTCAGTCTTTTCTTGAGAATTGCTAGAAGACTGTCCCTTGAGGGCCAGGTACTCTTCCACCGAACCAGTTGGCTTGGGAATCACAATTTCTTGGGGGCTTGGCTGTGGTGGCTCCTGATTTAGTTTAGGAGAGTTATTCAATTTTCTCTGCCTTTGTCTCTCTCTTAGACGCTTCCGTATTTCGGACTGTATTTTCGACTCTTTTATTACACTCTGAACATCGTCTTGTTGATAGTAACGCGTTGCCCATGTTTCGGACTTGTGTTTTTGCCCTTCTTCGGAGCCTGAATTTTTATTCATTTCTTCTGACATTTTCGCTTTCAAGTTAGATTTAGATCTTTCCAAATCGTCCATATCGTCTGGGTAATCGTCTAAGTTTATTATTTCTTCTATGTCCAAGGATTTATCATCAAATAAATCTATTTTTGAACTACTTTCTTTCTTGTCATTTGGAGCATCAACTATTTTATCAGTTTCTTTGGATCTTTCTGGAGATTCTTCAATTTCTATTGGTTCACTCTGTATTAAATGTATTTTTTCATTTTTGTTTTTATGCACTTTTGATTCTTCTTTAGAAGCTTCCTTTTCATTAGGTTTAGATGTATTAAGCTCAACGCTTTCCTCATCCGTGTCTCTATTCTTTTTCTTTGATCGAATGTTTGGATTCTTTTTAATCTTTTTAATATTCTTAGATGATGATTGTTCAGTAATTTTATCTTCTTTATTAATAGTACCTGCTCCATCATCTTCATCATCAAGAATTTCTCCTTCTTCTAAATCCGATTCCTTTTTCGACTCATCTTCCATCTTGTCACTTGAATTATTTTCAATTACACTCATAGGTAAATTATCATTCTTATTCTCCCTTTCCTTTGGTTTTTCAGCTTTATTCCTTTCTTTAGGATTTTCCATTTTATCCTTTTCCTGAGATTTTTCAACTTTATCCTTTTCTGCAGTTTTTTCTACTTTATCGTTTTTTTTACCATTTTCTTTTTCTTTATTTATGCTATTATTGACAGTTACCTTTTCTTGATTTACATCTTTTTCTTTATTTGCACTTATACCGGTATCTTTGCTAGTACTTGGTTGATCTTTATTTTGTCCATTCTCAGCTTCTGATTTACGCTCATTAGCAAACTTCTGATTAATTCGCTTTGAGCTATCTTCATTGTCGCTATCACTTGAAAGTAGTTCTATAGTTGGAGCAGGATTAATAACTACATAAACATCTTCATCTTCTCCATGTTTCATCAGTACATCAATTTTTTCTAATTGCTCTTTCAAATTAGCATGTCTTGTATTTGTAATTTGCTCATTTGAATTGTTAGAGCCCTCAGTGGTATTTGCACCATTAGATTGCACAACTTTTGAAGTATCTTCCTCTTTTCGAATAAGAGCTCTTATTGCTCTTGCTCGCATTTCAAGCTCCAAAAGATCCAAGAGGCTTTCGCCTTCTTTTGCTTTATCCTTTACTTTCTCTTTGTCTTTTTCTTTATCTTTTGCTTTATCTTTTCCTTCAGATTTAACCTTCTCAAGTTTTATCTTTACACCTTTGCCCTTTTCTTTTGATTTTAATTTAAGCTTTGTATCTTTGTTATTCTGATCTTGAACTTTTTTGTTCTTCTTTTCTTTACTTTTCTTTTTACCTTCTACTTTAATCCCAATATTTTCGTCTGCACTCAACCATTCTGTATCAGAAATAATTTCAAGAGATGGTCCTAAACAATAACAATAATGTTAATACCAAAATATTTATAAATTCAATATTTATTTATAAGTAACAAATAAAAATTACCTGAGTTATCAGTATCCTCGGTATCAGAAGATTGTAGCATTTCTTGACCATTTACAATTGATAAAATTCTTGCTTTGGACATACCAGTCAATTCATTGGCACATAACTCTTCTAAATCGCTGAATTCTACTTTCTAAAGAAAATTTCATAAAATCTTTATTATTATCAATTCATGAAACATTTCTAAATTAGATTACTTTATGGATTACCTTTAAAATTTGTGGAAGCATCAAACGAATTTTCTCAGCTTTTACAGATTTAAAGAGTTGCGATGCCATTTCTTTCCGATTTGATATGTATTCTTTGATAGGCTTGAGGTCTTTTGCGTCGGTCTCTTCATCAGAAGACGAAGATGAGGAAGTAATAGAAGAGCTTCCAGAGCTGCTGCCAGATCCCTGGAATAACATTTTAATCAGTACACAATGTTTTCATTCTAAAAATTCTTTCAATGTGAGCTAAATGGTCCTCAAAGGTGCACTGCTAAATAAATTACTTCTAACCTCAAAACAGCACAAGGAACCTCCAAGCCTCATAAACAAAACAATCAAAAGCCATTCCACTATTAAAAAAAAAAGTGTAATCCAAAAAGAAACATACCTCACTAGAGAACTTAAATCTCTTCGGTCTCCTCTTCGCGTCAGCCATTGTCGCGATGTCGGATCACAACACTGACAGCAAGGACCGCGACGAACTTCCAAAAACGGCCTGACGCCGAGCAACGGGAAAAAAAAGCCGGTTCGAGAAAAGAACAGCTGATCCCCCGTACAATAGAGTTCACCTACATCAGCCGTTGGCCGCGGCGCTCGCCGCACTCCGGGGGAAAGGCAAGGCAGGAAGAGGTAGGAGAGAGAGAGAGAGAGAGAGAGAGAGAGAGAGAGAGGAGCAGTTACATACGTGTAACCCGCGTACGTGTGACACAGCCACGCCAGTGCATCTGTTTAGGCGCGCGCAAGAGGATGCGCGGGGACCCCGGGTCCTAACCTCGCGGTAGGCTGGGCTCACGAAATGCCGCGTCCGCAGCCGTGATCGCAAGTGCGTACCACGCCGTAGCCCGCGCAGGTGTGCCCGACAGCGTCGCGGACGGAGTATGCGACTCCCGACGGCCAGTCCCACCAGCTAACCCGTCGACGCTGCACTCCGACGGAGGCCTGGCAGACCCGCTTGAGGTAAACATGAGTCACCTGTGCGCGACTCCCCGAAAGTGCTATCTATTACCTCTTGAAAGAAAAAAAAAATGATTCGATCGCACGAGCGAACGTGGATAGAGGGATCTTTGCGATCCTTATCTACACCAATCGGCTTTTCTCGTTTGCTTTTTATACGGTGTAGCTTTTAGTTAGTAAGGCGTGGGAGTACAATTTCGTGTATTTGATAGGGCGATTTTTGATGATGTTCTTTTGGTTTCAGATAAATCATGTGATACTAGTTTCCAAAATCAGTATGAAACTCTGCTCAATCGACATTCCTTGAAGAAAATCGTTATTTATTCAATGATACAAGTCTATAGATAGCTAATCTCTAGAGGACTAGTGCAGCTTTATTACATTTACTGACATATCTTATATTTAATTTAATAAAAGTTTTAACCAAAAGAAGACTATAAAAGGCAAAATGTTGGGAAGATTTAGAACTGCATTTATGAGTGCCGTAGGCACCAGTGAACTTGGATTGCAGTATCCCAATGATTCTGACGCAGAATCAGTCACTGACCTTATAAACTCCAATCTACCAATAGCTGTTGAGACCAAACCTTACAGTAGACCTAGTTTTCTTGGTTTGACAAATGAAGAAACTCAGGTAAAGCAAAACCATCAAAATGTTCTAACTTAAAAAGTATTTAGTTACACAATTTTAGTTAATCAATCAAAATTGTTATTTAGGTCAGTGCAGATCATACAGTGCGACCCATAATTGTGCCCAGAGATTTAAGTAGATTACCATGGTGCGCAGGTTATGCAGAGTGCATAAATGCGGGCAAAAGTACATGGAATGAAGATCAAGCTACTGCAACCCGTGGTGATCTGAAGTTAATGGATTCAAATGTAAGCGTACCTTATGTTATGTTCTCAATGTTTGATGGCCATGCCGGCTATCAAGTAGCACTGACTGCAAGATTACATCTTCACAGAATAATTTTGGTAAGTTGAATAACATTCTCTTAGTAGAATGAAAATTAGATTATCAATAATTTCCTAAATTTTTTTCTAGGAAAGGTTAATGGCTATACCAGGTGATATTTTATTAGCTGACGAAAGTGAAGCAACTGTAATAAAAGGATGGGAGTTAGTTGTGGGAGCCATTGAGCTTGCCTATAGACAAATGGATCAAATGGTAGAACAACAAGCGCAAAGAGGAGGTGGTGGCTGCACATCTTTGACTGTTTTATTTTTAAATGGTAAACTTTATGCTGCTGGAGCTGGAGATTCCAGGTTTGAAAAAATTGTTTAACATAATTTTAAAAAAATGTCAAAAGCTTTGGTGATTAAAACTTTCACATTTCTTTTAGAACAATTCTTGTCTTAGGTGACAGTGAGCAAGCTCTTACTAGAGATCACACTCCAGATTCTGAATCACATCGCGTAAGAGCTTTAGGACACTTAAAAAGCACAGAGCTCTTAAAAGGACATTTTACATCATTAGAATTTAAAAAGAGACCTTTACAAAGAGATGTAGGTTCAATGGTTTTATATAGAGAACCCTATATGACAGGTTGGGCTTATAAAGTATTATCTCATCCCGATTTACGTTTACCTCTAGTATCTGGCCAAGGTAAAAGAGTAAGTATTTTATTTTGAACATTTTATTTATTTTAAATTTTTATATGTTAAAAAATTCTTAATAAATTGTATTTTTAATTATTTTCAGAGTAGAGTTATGGGTACAATAGGAGTCACTCGAGGCTTTGGGGATCATGGTTTAAAAGCTGCAAATACTGGGGTGCATATAAAACCATTTCTATCATCTCAACCTGAAGTACAAGCATTAAATTTAGAAGAATGTAACCTCACTGAAAGAGATTGTATTATTCTGGCAACTGACGGTCTGTGGGATGTAGTTTCTGATAAAACAGCAGCAAATATCCTTAGAAAGACACTTGCACCAGAAAATCCTTCATTGGAATACAGGTATGATAAAAATTGAAATTACAGATCATAGATTATTAATTTTGAATTTAATAATAAATAAATATGTTTTATTAATTTTAATAATTATGAATTTTGTTTTCTATAGGTTAACAATGGCTGCTCAGGAGCTAGTTCAAGCAGCTAGAGGCAGATTGGTTGGAAGGGGATGGAGACTGAAATCAGAAATGCAAGAGAATGGAGAAAGTGAGACATCAATGGCATCAGTGGATGACATAAGTGTAATGGTTGTACCTCTTTACCCTTACTTATGTGAGCACAGACAGTGGGTAAAAATGCAACAGCAAGAAAGACGACACTCAGTGAATTCCATGCAGTTATCAATGAATGACACGACCTAATCAATCGCGTTTTTTGTTACTCTACCTCAATTGATTAGAATCAAGAACAGAAATATTGATTTATAAATCCTGAGTGGAAAGAAATCTTTTTCTCGAGGCTCGTTTTCGATGATATAAGGTCAAATAATTTTTTATTAAATTTTATAGAGAATTTTTTATCAATTGATCTTATAGAATCTAAAATGTGAAGTTGTAAAAGAATTTATTAATATTTTGATTAACGTTAACATTAAAGAATATTTCTGCTAAGGATTAAATTCTTTTAACATCAATTTTTATTCATTAGATGAAATATAATATAATGATAAACTGCCAGTCGCACCGTTTCGTATTTTGGTGGCATTTTTTATTTAAGCAGCAGTATGCTACATTCCATTTTTTCTAGTTTCTTAAAAAATATAAATTTCAAAACATTTTTATATGTATTTTTTATATTTATTTCATATATAAACAATATCGGAAAGTTAACAAAATTCGTTAAATTATTGTTTTATCCTGATGATGATGCCAAACTTTACCTCAGAATTAATTCTTATCTTGATATTATCATTAAATTCCAGAATGACTTAAACTGTATTTATGCTTGGCTTAAAATAAATGGACTACAGATAAATATTAATTAAAAGTAAAATATTGTCATTTCATCATGATGCAATAAAAGTTCAATAATGATTACAATATTAATTATATATAGCTAGAGAAAGTTACTACTTTTAAGGATCTTGCTATTGTTTTCGATAATAAACTATCATTTAATATGCACATTAATTTAATTGCATCTAAAGCTAATTCGTTTATTGATTTTTATCTCTATGAATACTATCGTTCAATAATTCACTATTACCATTAATCTCACTGTATAAGTCTGGTAGTTCCAATTTTAAACTATGCATCAGTTATATGGCCGCCATATTTAGACTGTGCGATAAGGAAAATTGTACATATGATGAAAAAATATTTTTTTAGTAGCCAAAAATCAACAATTATACAAAAGCGTTATGTATCATAATGCATTCAAATAGGGCCCGTTCAAATAGCCTGTATAATTACACTTTCTTAAATAAATCTAATATTCATATTAACCTGATTTATTATTTATACTTGTTACAAACCTTCAAAAATAATCTAAAAGTAGTTATCAAATTCAATTTCTTATTGTTTTATTAATTTCAGTGGAATCGTAATATAGAAAAATCAAATAGTGTAAACTTTATATAACTCAAATAAAAAACCCTTGAAGAAAAATTGAAGATACATAAAAATTAAAAGAACAATGAATATTATATTAACATATTAACAACACTATTCATGCGTTAAATAAATTCATAAAAGGGCTGCAGCAGCTGGACACAAAGAATTAAAGCAATGAACAAAGCACTGCTTTAGCATGTCTACACAATAACAAAAAATGCAAGAATCTTGTCCATTATTTATAGATATCAACATATCCATTTTCTATTCATAATAAATATATACATTTATGAACTAAAAGAATGTAATAAAACTCACCTTTATCCGAGCCTTTATCACGTTTCGTTACGACGAAAAGAAACACATCGTGAAATTTCCAAAATTTTCAATACCTTGTAAAGAAATACTTATAAAACTTATACTCATATCATTACTACAACTATTACTCATTATCAACTTCTAATATCACATTTCGTTAGGACAAAAAAGAAAACACTCGTGAAATTTCTAAAATTTTCAATGCCTTGTAAAGAAATATTTATAAAACTTATACTCATTATTATTACTACAACTGTTACTCATTATCAACTTTTAAAATCACTTTATTTTCTGATAAACACTAATTATTATAATTTAAATAAGAAACTCTAAAAACTGTAGGGCACGCTGGTCATACAGCGACTGATACAAAACTTCAAATGCAATCGACGAAATCTGTAAGGACCTGTCCGCACTCGCTCAGCCGCCGCCACTCGCCGGCGGATTCCGCGGATTCTCGGAAAAAGCCCGTCTTGAATTTTCAGCGCAACAACAGACGGTCGACCGCTGGCGCCAATTTGCAAAAAAAAAAATATTTAAAAACTTTTTAATCAGCGATTGTTCTCTGTTTTTTAGAAATAAATAAAATAATAACGAGATAAATGTAAGGATAAATGAGTAATAACGAGATAAATAAATAAAAATAAATAATAAAGAAATAAATAAATAAGCTATACCGGCAACGACGCTAAGTGTGACTTACCTTTACTTATCGGACTTAACACTTGCATACAAAATTGGGTAGCTATATATCAGATTTAAATAAAATAAAAAAAATTAAATTAGTATTACTTATTAATTATAAATTATTAATTATATTATTATTATTTATTATTATTATTAATTTTTTTTATCTAAAATTAATAAAATTTGGATTTCAAAAAAATTATACTTATAAATTAAGCGACTTCTAAAATTATTTTTTTCACATTGTACGTATATACATACATAATACATAATATACTCATAAAGTCATAACTATTGGGATTTAAACTCCAGTTGTGGTGGGGATAATGTCATATATATATTTCAATATGGCTGCGGCTTCATGACCGACGACTGTATTGAGTAGCATGGGCCTGAGTCGTAAGTTAATCTTTTTTTAAATATGCATAAACTTTTAGACTACAAAACTTTTTAAACTAAGTATAGAAAAGGTTCAATGACGGGTGGGTGACGGGTATGGATCTCAAATATAATCAAATTTTCTTTACAACCGGTACGACTTTCCGTTTTAAGGTTATATGAACTCAATGTAAACAATAACGATACTCAGCGATTACCAAACTGATTGTTCGCGACTATCGCGCTCCGGATAATATTATTCCTCTCTTTCAAAACGAACATCATTTGCTATAAAATCCGTGGTTTACAATGCTTAGAACTTTATTTAGAAACTTTTCTAGTCTAAAATATTATTTATATTTAAAAAAGACTAATTTACGACTGAGACCCATGCTACTCAATGCAGTCGTCGGTCATGAAGCCTGCCATATTGAAAAATATATATGACATTATCCCCACCACGACTGGAGTTTAAATCCCAATTGGGATTGGTGGTCGCATGCACAATTACTGATTGAGCTACTTGTTAATTAAGTGTGTCTTTGTCTAATAGAACCCAACGTAAAAAATACATCAGACATCACGAAACAGAACAGCAGAACAGGGCAACTGTAAAATGTAAACTGGGAAGTCTCCAGCTACTGTTACATCCATAGTTAGTTATCCATAGGCCGAACATCAACATACCCATTATGTACCTGTCAGACTGAGCTCGAGAGCTACACTGAGAGGGAAAATGTACAGCCACTGCCACGAGTCGTGATAGTGCCTATGCTCTGAAAAAGCAAGGTGGCTGCGCCTTGTAGGCGCAGCTATAGTCACCAAATTAGTTCCACGAGGAAATTAGTACCGCGAGGGCGCTGCTATCGATGCTCTCAGCTCTACACTGAGAAAAATGCAGTCTGACAGGTAAAGATTACGTCAGATACTAAACAGCAGAATTACGTTAGACTTACAACAGTTAAATTGCATTTAG
>JAXIUT010052022.1:0-10794 GCA_035586675.1 Eurytoma californica | reverse complement strand
GGTACATTTTAAATTGCTAAAGTATCTTTTACTGCATTATTTACAATAATTTTAGTCGTTTCACATCAGGTGATAAATCAATTGATTAATCGTGTCAAAACGTCGATTGATTTATCACCTGACGAGGTCACCTGAGAAATCATCTGATTTTTTTCAGCAGGGTTGGCAACTACTAGTTCACTTATACTGACTAGTAACTACAGGGGAACTACAGGTAAACTACTTATAGGAATACTTGTAAATGTAGTCAGTAGTTGGACATGAGTTGTCAACTTACTACTGGAATCAAGTAGTTCATCAGTAGCTTTTAGTAGTTTTCAGTAATATTGCAGTAGTTCTAGTCCAGTAGTTTATTTTCTTAAGGGCAAGAGTGAAATTTGACTCTTATTACTATCTAAAGTTGAATTAGTGAAACATTACTAAGAATTATTGGAATGTTTTCTACTAATCATTATTTGGTGGAGCACGTTTTACTAAACTTTAGCGCATTTATAAACATTCAATAGTTTTTCAATAATTTTAGAAGGTACTACCTTGGAGTTAAATTGGACTCTTTTAGCGAATCTGCACTAGAATAAGAGCGAAATTTCACTCCAGTCGATTTAGCGTTTTCGTTAACTTTAATAGTTAGCTCGTTTCGTTTCTTTTTTTTTTTTTGTAATCTCATTGTCGCCATATACTCGCGAATAAATGCCCAGCTGAGGCGGGTGTGTACTTACAAACGTACTTACTGTCAGTATCAGGCTGCGCGTGATGGAGAAGAACTTCATGCCGGTGAGGCTTATGTTGTCGGTGGTCACTTGCGTGAGGAAACGGCGGACCTGTTTACAGTTGGGTTACTCGTGAGCGCGCGGTTTGTGCAATTGATTTTGATGCGCGGCGCAGATGCGGCGACGAGGAATTTGTTATTAATTATTCATACTTTGTATTTGAACTAGACGAAGAGCCATTAATTATTCGTGTATCGTACCCGCTGCAGCGGTAAAATGAAATTTTATCCAAATTTGATCAATCGCGAATTAATGGATAGGAAAGCAACTTGTACGACTATTATTCGAGATGAAGCATTATTATTAATTACTTCAAATTGTTATTAATACTCTTACAATCTTAAAATATGAAAACATTTTTTATTTCCACGAAATTTTAACAGTGGCATTTTCAAATTTCTCGATTTTTCTTGTTTTTAAGATGTTATTTATTTTTCGGAGTTTTCGATTTATTACAAGATATAGTTAAAAAAAAAAATAGTAAATTATCGGTAACATCTATCAAAATGAATTATTAAAATTTATCCCTTGCAATGAGTTAACGGTAAGATCGATATCTGATGCTAATGTGCACATGCAATGAATTACCTCGGATGAGTAACTTGCGCTGCAAACGCTGTACAATATTGGAGCCGGTAAAAGCGACTCGTCGTGGACTGTAGCTGCGTACAATGAAACTGCCGCCGTCCTCGACAGCAGAAATCCAAAAGAGAAGCAGAAGTAAATAGTCTGAATTGCGTTTGGCATTGGCCTGGGAAAAAAATGAAACGTTGATCATTAAATTAAAAAATTTAAGCGGGTTTTACGCTAACATTATAATGCAAATTATCATTACTTTAAACATTTGTTGATTTTTTTTCAAAGTATTGTACATTTATACTCTCTAAATCTCATTCAGTGAAATTTCACTAATTTTCAGTTCAGATCAGAGCAAACCAGTGAAAGTGGTCTGATCTGAATCAAAAGAATGAGATTTATAGACTAAAATATTGAACTTTTTAATAAATATTTTTAAGATTTTGTAATATGCATGTGTACCTATATACAAAAAACAGCTAATTATTTTAATATAAATAAATTTATACTTGCTGCTAATTTTTGTATGTACTCATTAAAAACACAACGTAATAAAATTAAAATATAGCGATACCGCCACGTAGAATATTAACGAAACATATTGTTTTTTATAATAGTCATGTACGTATTTTTAAAAAAGTGTATTAATATCCACCGTAAAAATATCCAAGAGTAATTAACTTAATTAGAAGCGACAATAAAAGGCAACAGTGCAAAGCCTCCTCAATTGCATTTCACGGTATTCCGGAGCAATTGAAATTCCGTCACCGCGTCGGAAGTGAGACGAGCGAAAATTCACCGGGGCGGCATCGCGCGACCGAAGGAAGACTGCACAAGCGGTGTGCCCCGTTGTTTGGTCGTTACTTGAATGAGTTGAGCAGCTGAATGCAGATGAAGTAGAGGTTCGTGGAGAAGGAGAGCAGCACGATGTCGGAGATCTGGGAGTCGACGCGGCGCGTCATCGTCGCCAGCTGGTTGAAGTCGACCCGGGCCTCGGCCCACCACCAATCAGGCATCGTCTTCTCAACGAAACCGTGCTATAATTTCGTTATTATAGTCAATCGGATGCGTCATTTGTGTGCTGCGACTATCACCGCGTGTTTTATGGGTTTCGCGTGCTTTACCGGGGATATCGATCCGCGGAGTGGCAGATTCGAAAGATTTTATCGGCGGATTTGCAGCTGGTAGTAGTCGCTATAATTTGTTTTTTGTTGAAAATAAGGTTTAACTTTATGAAAATTATCATTGATGGTATATTTGCATATACGTTTAATAAGGTACTAGAGATATATAGATACTCAAATAATTTAATTTTCTTATAATGACAGTTTAATCTACTTTCTGTGCCGACTCTCTTGCGTACATTATATTTATGAAAGGGACCTCCAAAATTATTGCAATATTATCGTGATTTATTTTTTTAAATAAAATACCTATTTTCTTTGAAATTTCTGTTTATCCTTAAAGTACTACGATAACATTTATTAATAATATCGTAATCATTTTACAGCTTTTAAAAAATGTTATACATATCAATAAAATAAATGCTTTTAACTGTGTACATAGCGTTATTTACGAACTGTTAGAGCTTCGTGCAATATATTTAGCTATTGTATTTAATTCAATTTACGTTTGATGATGAAATAATAGCATTACCTTTTCTCTGGTTGAGTATAATCTTTGATTCAGCTGCCTAAATTGATCAGTGAGTGCGACGCTGACTAGAATGAGGAAAAGATCCATGAAGTTCCAGGAGAAGGTACTTAAAAAATTCACAAATTGTACGATAATTCCCTTCCAAAGGGCATAAGTGGGCTCCGTGAACATCTACAAATGAAATTAGATATTTAAAAACAGCCTCGATTTTCAAGCGCAGTAGCATTTTCTCGTTAACTTTACGTACTTGAGGAAATTGAAGATTAAAGTACGTAAACATGATATCCTTATCATTGCGAATAGCCGCGCACTCTAAGGCACTAACGTATCCAGCCAAGATTGAAAGGGTGTGTTCCACTATTTATAGAAAAAAGTTTGCAATGTCAGTAATTTTACTTAAAATTTAACATTTTGTTCAAAGTTGAATAAGTAATATTTCACTTAAAAAAAGTGAATAATTACATACTTTACATTAAAAGTCTTCTCCTTAATATACAAAAAGTGAACTTTACTTCACGTTGAACAAGTGAGTATTCACTTATTTAATTGAAAACACACTTATTCAACTTTACATATGTCTTCATTTAACTCTGATTTAATTCCAAGTAAAATAAAATCCTTTTAAGTAATCAAAATTCTTTTAATTTCAGAAACACTAATACTAATGCAAAATTATACAAACAAAAAATATAAATTTAGTAATTTATAGTTATCATCAACATTCCTTTGCGTCGCTATTCTGTAACAAAGACAAATTAGCTCCGCCGCCGTAAACGAGCCGCGCGAGCGACTGTATCGTTATCAACCGAATCGCAAATCGGGTCGATTTTTCATAGCGGAGGGCAATTTATATTTTCTCATTTACCGAGAGCAAGGACCATGACGACGGCGCTGAGGATCTTGAATTTCAGGGCGAGATTCACGGCGGCGGGCCGGCACGGGTTGTGCCGCGCAGCCAGCTCCCGCTCCATCTTCTCCCAGGAGACGGCGAAGCTCGGCCACTGGCGCGCCAGCTTCAGGAAGAGCATCGTCGTTATGCCGGCCGTGAAACTGAACACCAGATTGCCTGCGAAGCCCCGTGGGGGTGGGGGTGCACACCCCGCCCGTCGCTTTAGCTCGCGAGTCTAATTTACCGCGGCGTGTACCTATATCTCGCGTATCTCCGCTGCGGCCGAAACTCGTCGCTGCCGGCGCTCGTTAGAGGCAGCCGCGAGGAGATTCGCTCTTGCTTTGATTTACTGCCGTTTTTAGAGCGGAAGTGAGTGGTTTGTTCTTTTTTTTTCTTTAAATGGGTACGAGTGACGTCTGAATCGTGGGTCGATCATTGGAAATATACTTATTGAATTTTATGTAATGGGTCATAAACCTTATTGTCACCTTCTAGTAGTAAGACGAAGGTTCTGTGAAAATTTCAGCCAATTCGGTTGAAATTCAAAGGAGATATCTTATAAACAAACAAAATCGCACATACATCCATTTTTTGCTCTAGTGAAAATATAAGGCACTTCCGTGTAGCGGTCGTACCTAAAAACCTATAGTTTAAATAAAAAAGTTTAAAAAATTTCACCTTAAACAAAAACAGAAAATATCCTCTTAACCTTTATAGCACGTAAAAATTATGTGTAGAGAAAGAAAATTGATATGGAGATTATTTAGTGTTTGAGAGGCGACACGTTAAAAAGCTTGCCTCTAAATTTGTTCCAGTGAATGTTCTCTTAATTACATTGAAAATTCCGTTACTTTAGTTCACTGTAAATCACTGAATATTCACTGCAATTTAATGAATATGCAGTAGAACAAATTCAAAGAGAAATAAAGAAAAAAGAATACAATTTTTTATGCAAACTAAGGAAAAATAATTTTGAACACCTATAATTAGAATTTCTTTTTACCATTCGCCGATAAATCCACGATCCAGAAGTCTATCAAGCAGTTTATAAAACAGTTCCTCGTTGGAAAGTTATTATTTAAATTAATATTTAAAATTACAATTTAAGCAAATTTCTTGAATGTAAAATATTATTTAACATTTTAAATTGTTAAACGTTAATGTTTTTGTTAGACCTATGTTAAGTTGATTTATAGTGTCTTACTTGTTTTATTGGAAGTGATCGAAGTAGTCGCTAGTCTATAGATGCTAAATATAGTAAGAAATGCTGATCCAATTGTAGACAGGAAGCAGTACAGGATTTTGAAGCTCCACCAAGTAAATCTTCAATGCGGTGTAAAAAAGGGAATTCAATTATAATCGCCTAAATGAATCCGATTTTATTTTAAACAAATGGTATTCAAGCGGACAAGTAGATAAGTATCGGACCCGGTCAGACGCGCGATATAATAATGCATAAAGGATGAGAGCAAGGAATAAATTTTAAAGTAACAGTAAAAGCGGGTTCTAACTTTAGATTGCTCGTATCCGATGACCTCACGCCGCTGACGGGAAAAACGGCGAAGATTTGCGCCAGAATGATGATCGGCCTCAAAGCGCAGTGCAGACTCCTCGTGCTTTCGACGAGATTGGCTCCGGAATTCGACGCGCTGGGTCTCGACGCTTCAAAGAAAAAGACTTTCATTGACATATTATCCGCTTTATTGGTCTTTCGGAGAGAAATCTCCAGCGGAATAAGCACGTCTCTGCGGTTTATAAAATAAGCGATCCTGAAAATTTGCTTCGAAAACTAATGCAAAATTGACGAAGTTTATACGTTTTAGCGTTTATTTTTTTAAGTTTCTTTTTTAGATTCTTAAGGTTTTATTTACAAATATTTTAGGAATGTTAAAACTAAGAAAGAAACTTAAATTTAAAAGTAAACTATAAACGAGCGTATGAATTTTGTCAATTTTGCATTAGTTTTCAATAAAATGAAAAATTTTATGAGTACGCAATAAATTAAAAAATTACGATGGTGCTGTACCTGTATTTTACACTAAAAGAAAAATATTAAATTCTATTTTAGAAAGGTATGTAAAAAGTAATAATTTTTTTATGCATATTTCTTAAAAATTCTTATATGCGAAAGTTTTTATTAAACAACCGCGACGTTTCTACAATTTTAAGAGAGGATTTGTCTTTCCTAGAAATATGTTTTCATTTTGAAATAAATTTGCGAGATAAGAAAACGATTTACTCTCAAAAAATCTTTATATTTGATTAAAAATAATTTTAAAATGAATTGAGATTTCCTTATGTACCAAAGGCTTATTAGGTTGTAAATTTACTACTGAACTTTTTATATTCTTTTTCAGAATCGTGTAAAAAGGCAAATACAAATTTATTTAAAGTGCGATTTACAGAAATGCTATTTTCTACACTAAAAGAATTTTCCCGTAAAAATTACGGGAAAAAACGTAATCGTGAGACGGTTTTCCAACCTGGAAATTTTTACGGGAAAATCATTGTAAATTTTATGTGGAGCTTGCACGATACGAAAAGCTCCGCAAAAATTACGATGATTTTCCCGTAAAAATTACAAAGCTTTTCCCGTAAAAATTACGGAGCTTTTCGTAACGTGCAAGCTCCGCGTAAAATTTACTATGGTTTTCCCGTAAAAATTCCCAAGATGGCAAACCGTCCCACGATTACGTTTTTTCCCAAAATCTTTACGCTTCACCGTAATTTTTACGGGAAAATTCTCTCAGTGTATCAATTCTCTGGCGATCAATCTTTAAAGTCTAAAAACTAAGCTCCCGCATCGTTCCAAAACTCTCCTAACGCGTACGAGCCCAAAAAACAAACTAAACAAAAAAGGCATAAAAAGAAACTCACCGTCGACGGGCATCGCGTCCATCTTGAGGCTCTCGTACCTGCCACGCTTCGGCGAGTCGATGTTCGACGACCTGAAATGCAGTTGCGACATTCAGCCCCGCCAGAGCCTCGAGCTCATGCCTGGCGCCCCGCGAGCCGGTGCATCCCCGCGACGGAGTCCTCGGTCGATCGGCCGGCGAGTGAGGGGCGCAGGCCAAGAGCGCTTCCCGGCGAGCGCGCTAAATAAACTCGTTACCGCGGCGGAATCGAGGCTGCGATCGCCCGCACACTCGGCAAACACGGGAAAATTCAATAAGCCCGCGCCGCGGCTCGTTTAACGCTTACATCCCGCGCAATCCTAAAACCGCTTGTTTAAGTAGCGCGCCGCGCTGTTTTTCTTCCCTCTGCGCGAGGAGAGCGCCGCTTAATTGCGCACACACTCTCCTCGGCGCGCGGGTTTATTTTACAATTAGGGTGGAACGGACTGTTACGTTGATTGAAGCCTTCTCTTTTTTTTTTTTTTTTTTTTTGCTTTGGCTCTCGAGAGGGAAGCGCGATGCGTTTGATTCGGCCTTTGCGTTTATACTTTTAATGAACTTATCGAGTGATGCTTCAGGATTTCCTGATTTCCGATAAATTATGTGTATTACTTTCAATTTTCAAGAATCCATATTGAAGAAAGTTATTGTTCATTAATCTGATGGATTGCGTTTTGTACAATGCAATTTATAAGCCAGTGAAATGGAATGGAGAAGAGTTTATAGTAGTAGTTAGATTCTATTCGATCTGTATCTGTGATTTTATTGTTGTAAACTTCTTTTTTTTGCTTCCTCCTTGAGGAAGCTTTGTAATAGTGCGAGAAATGTGCGAGAGAGGTTATCACGCGATTTCAAGAATCACTTTTGGCACCAGTCGATCGGTATAGGGGAAGGCTAAATTTCGCACGAAAATTCAAAATAATAATAAACGCGAAAAAATATAATAATATTATTATTAATAAATAAGGGTAATAAATAAATTACCTTTTTAAAGGAAGGTATGCGCATTTTCCTTAGATTTTTTCTTTTTTTCATTTTTTTCCTATTTATTCTTTTTTAAAATCCTTATCATTCCTTTTTTCCTCGTCCTTCCCTCTTATAATTTTCCTTTCCTTTTTCTTTCGTTCTTCTTTTTCCTTATTTCTTTTATTGAAATTTTACTGTTTAAACAATTGCACCCACGGTTATGTCAGTTTTAAAAAGTATTGAATGCTGAATACGTGAAGTTGCCAAAAGAACAAAAGAATTACCAAAAGACTCCCTAGCTTTAGAAATAAATATAAAGAAATTTAAATGAAAAAGAATATTTTATTATTCAATTTAAAAAATGAAATCTAAAATTAAGTTGGAGGAAGCTACGTGCCAATCTATTGGCAGCGGTTTTTTAAATAGCCATGATGAAATTTAGATCGCAGAGTTAGAGTGCATAATATAAAATTTAGCTGCAATAGTGTACAATTCATAATTATGCAATTTTTAATCCAAGGAACTCGCCAAGGAATTGTTTTTAAATATTGAAAATATGGAATTAAGTTACTATGCCGGAAACTGATATTTCAAGGTGAGAACGTTATCTATATATGAAATATTCGTACCTATTCGGTTGTAATGATATTTCAAGAAATGAAAAAAAGAAACGATGTTACACTAATACATAACGGTTTTAACTCCAGGCTTTCGCACTAAGAAATGAACAATTATTGTCACTTTGCAGAGCAGAAAAACTATCGAAAGTTAAACTGCACTGAGAGAAATTTGGCGACGCTAGGATCGCAGCGCTCCCAAATTTCTCTCAGTGTGGGTGATTGCAATTATAATTAGTTTTAACCTTATAAAAGTAGGAAGACATAAAGTGACATATTTCGCAAGTTTTAAATAAAATATCAAAAATATCGCGAAGAAAATAAAAATAATATAATATTAATGTATAAAGAAAAAAATGAAGTTAAGTAAAACTTGCAACGGTATATATCAAGACAGATATAAATTTTATAAGGCAAACATTCTCCATTTAATTTTCGTCCGGCTATTATATAATATTATTCTATAAAGGGTGTACGTTTCCGCTTTAGATGATCACCTCTTTGAATGTATATGTACGTTATCTAAGATCATACGTCATTCATAACGATTAGCAAAAAAATTAAAGTTCACAAAGAATAATACATTCATCATTCAATGCTTTTCTTTATGGATAAGTTGCTATATCATGGCTTCATCTATCCGTTAATTTATTTATCATGATGAATTATTTTGTAGATCAGAATAGACGTAATACTTTCGCGACACTTCTTCGACCTTATTTATTTCTTCTTTAGCTTTCGAGACCTCAACACTCATTAATAAACACATGAACATCTATATTTCAAACAAAATGATTTTATAATATCATAGCTGTTAATAGGTGTTCTCAAAAACTATTTTCATTCAAATAGTAAATACTTTAAAATCCACTTAAAAAAGGACGATATCTACGATTAATATCAAACTGGAGCTTAGAGTGTTATCATACATTAATACTCCGGCAAGTTATTGGAGGATAATGATAGTATGATCGCACGAGAAAGTAGAAAATTCATAAAAACGCTGAAATTTTTTCCCATTGTACATATAAAGGAAATTTTTTAATAGTCTCACACATCACTCAACAGTTTTTTCCAGCAATTATCTTAAATCCGAACGAAAATGCGAAAGTCATTTATACGCTAAAATCAATGGATTCCGTCGTATCCCCCAAGTCGCCGTGAAAAATTGTACTCTTTATTAATGAAAGTTTTTGTACCTGCGGTCGGCGATGAGGGTGGCGGATCTCCTGGTGATTGACCAGACGGTCGTCGGTTTCGGCTCGATGCGATAAGACCTCATGTCGCCGCTGACCTCGACGTCATTATTCTCGTCCGGCGGTAGCATCGCGCACGTGCGCGGCGAGCATCGCATTCGCCCGCACTAATCGCCGATCGATCTCGGATTATTCTGGAGTGCCGCTCGCCTCTCTGGAAAAGATCCTACTTACGCTTTTTAAACGTCCATCTGTTCGACTTTTTGGTGTATCTCGCAAGCGTGGAAGGTCCCCGGGAATCCCGGTGAAACGGCGTTTGCTGCGAAAAATGTGATATCAGAATATACGAGATGTATTCGTGATAATATGTAAGGGAAGAACATTTTTCTGGAATGAGATGTAAGTTTTTGGATAGAAGGCGCGATGATCGAGATATTTTATATTTAGATCAATTAAAATGAATTTTTTTTCTATTGATTATCTTATTTTTCAAGAATTTCCACTTGAAATCTCTTCCATAAAATGCTGTCTTTTTTTAGAGTACAATTTTAAATTAAATACTCGTATTGTGGTAGCTGAGTGAAAGACCTTTTTAGTCGAGTGAAAACTAAGTAGCTCAAATAGAATGATTGTTTAATTTTTCATTCTTCCACATTATGGGAGTAAACGACAATTCGTGATTATAACAAGCTTCAATGCAATATCGATAACAGATATTTTTAGTTATGGAGTATTTACCTTCAGCTTTAATTTTCTAGGCTATGTATATCGCTGTCACAATAAACAGATTCAAAGATATGAATAAAAATGCTTGGTTGAACGAACTCTTTATCACGAATACGGGGGCAATTATGTGTGAACATTTTTGTGGTAATACACAGGAATTAAAAAAAATGAAGTGATAATGTCAATCGTACATTGAAATAAAACGCCAACTCATTAAAATATATCCGTTTGTCGAGCGAGTACCATCTTAGTTGTTATCTTTTAAGATTCCAATGGAGTTAGACCTTTTTTATGAACTCAGCAATAAGCATCAATATTAAAATATAAGTATTAAATAATAAAATTAAGAAAAATTATACCTGAAGCGATGAGATGATATGTTCTCGATATTAACGATGAAATTTTAGAGCTGAACTACAATTGCATAATAATAGTAGTTTTCGATACTAGTGCGTCAGATGTGATTTTTGGACGAGTGTGAGTTTAGCGCCCGAGCGAAGCGAG
>JAXIUT010052011.1:0-10794 GCA_035586675.1 Eurytoma californica | reverse complement strand
CTCATATTTTCTCTAAATTTATCGAACTTTTTCAATAATTATCGACGTTTCTTGATTCGTCTCAGGTTTTCTCAGTTATTCTCGGTCAATATCAGTTATAATTTCTGCCAGGGAAAGGCGCGCAAAATCAATCCGACGGTGTCATCCTCGCGAGATCATCCTCGCTGCCGTGGCGCCGCGAGAGCAGCGTTCCTCCTGTAACTCACTTTTACGGTGATCGCGGGGGAGAACTCAATCTCCGGGCCTCCCCCGATGACGTCGCGCGCTCTTATCATGAATAATTTATGCGCGCAACGCGAAGAACAATATTTCTCCGCGGCGAAAATTGCCCGGCCGCGACTGAATTATTCATGCGCCGGGAGAGAGAGAGAGAGAGAGAAATAGCCCGTGCGAGCGAGCGCTACGGGGGGTTAAAAAAGAGAGCCGAGGGCCCTGGAGTGCACACGTGCGCGAGAGGCGACTTTCGAGGGGTGCGTTCGCGCTCTTGACCTTCGCGGAGGTATCCGGGAGGTGGGGAGGCGCACTCGCCGTGGCGCGATCGTTTGTTTTGCTGCGGGTGCGAGAGGAAATGTTTGGCTTCGGGCTCGTTGAGATGGCGCGAGATAAAGGATCCTACACGGTCCGCTTCGGCTTGTCCGACAGTGACTCACGTGGTTGATTCAATAGGTTAATTCGAGCAGGGGTGTGGGATTAAATAGAGGCGTTGTTTATTTTTAATTATTTCTGAGGCTTTACACGTTAATCGGAGATTTTAAGGCTTTCGTGATGTAGTCTTGAATTTAACATTTTTCGAATTAACTAACGAGTTGTACTACTTGTGATCGTAGTTTCCTTTAGGGCAAACTAGAAACTATTCAGGTTTGAGTTTCCCTTGTATTCACGAAACATTAATGAAAAAGCCTAGCATTGAAATTCGAAAATCTTAAATTAGTTATTAATCAATTCTGGCTATTGCTTTTTTAATTAGCTATATAGATTATCCTAAAAAGCTTGTCAATATTAATTTGCTTCTTCCTTTATGATTCGCGTTTTTGCTGCAGGCAGCGTTCAATTTTATTTCAATAAGGAACAGCTGTGAAGGTCTAATTTATTTTATCCGAGCAATCAAGGTCAGTTTAAGCGTGAGTCATCGGTGTATCGGTAGATTTAATTATTCATCTCCTTCAATACTAAAATCTTGATTGTCTGAGCGATCCGAAAATGTATTCCATTCTCAATCAATGCACGACTTTTACTTACGTCAAAATAATTTAGCAGTAGAAACTACCGCAGAATATCGTTACGCACTGCTGTTCAGTCGCGAGTATAAAGCAAATATCATTAATGCAAATCGCAAAGCAGCGATTGTACAGGAGCGAAATCAGTAACGGTTCCCAGATAAGCGGCTCTAAAAATGACTGCTCAAATAAGTTCAGTGAGTGTGTAAAAAAAGAAAAAGAGGGCAGCCCATCGAATCGCGAGAAAACCAAGCTGCACGGCGTACCAGAGCCTTGGGCGTGAAAATATACTAAGAGCGCGACCTCAGCGCCGATATAAATTAAGCGACGTACCTGCATCGGCGCGATAAATAGTAATTACCCGCGCCTCGTTCCCCGCGTGTTAATGTATGTTTACGAAGGGCGAATGGCAATCCCGCTGTAATTCATTGCCCCCCTCCCTCCTCTCTCACGCGGCAGGGTACGAGAGCGAGAGAGAGAGAAAGATGCAGAAAGCGCTTAGAATGTAGTTTCTTATCAATTGAGGCTGTACTTTATAACTCGGGGCCGCTCGTTTTGTCAACCCGCCGCGGAGAATCCCAGGTATTAGCCTTATCGTCGCGGCCCCGCGAATTCGGGCCGGCCTTATCGCTTCGCGATAATTCAGTCGGCGTTACGCGGGGGATGCGCGTGACGAATCAAAACCATCGCCGAGCATTTGCATCGCCGCCGATGCACCGCGCAATCATTTTGTTGCCGCTCGCCTCGCCTTGATTGATCCTTGTTTTTCTTTCGCGCGGTTACCTCGCTCGCGCGCTCGGATGATTGCATTCATGGGACTTTATAGGGTACACAAATGTTTTTTATAATTGCTGAGTATTTTTCGATACTTTTATGCTTATCGGTTTCTTTTCATTTTTTGTTACAGGTAAGCTACAATGTTGCTGGTTATGTTTTCGGTGCTGATTTTTCGTTTTGCTGAATTAAAAGTATGGTCTTAATTTGATAAGAATGTTCTTTAAAAGCATGATGATATTTATTTTGTGGCTTTACCGCGGCTTAGTAATTTTTACGTGGAAATTCCTTTTAAATATTATGGCTGAGAGCTAAGAATTTGCTCACTATATTTTTTCTTCATTAAAAAATCTGAAATATTCAATTTCCAATTTCCTATAATCAAAGTTATACGTGCGATAGAGCAGATGCAGTGGTTTCGGAATCCCTCGTAATTAATGGATCAATACTTTTCCCGATACGAAATTAACCCCGAATATAAATTTTCATTATAAAAAAAAAAGTGCATACCCGCCCCGCAGCTCGGGAAAAATTCAATATTTATTGATAGACCACCGGTTTTATTTCCAATAGCGGCGCTTTTCGATAGCGACTATACGCGTTTCAGCGTCTGCAGCCTTTTACTCGGCAGTGGGTATTAAGGCGCAAAAGGAAAAACAATGGAATGAAAACCGATAATGCGACCGCATCGATCCTTTATTGAGTGCAGATGCGAAAGGGAGAGAGGGTGGGAGAAGGGGGGGGGGGCAAAGCGACCGAGGCGTCGCGGTGTATGCGCGCGGTAAAAACAAAAAGAAAGAAAGAAAAATGAAAAGTGAAAAAAAAAATTGCAGGAGGGGCGAGGCAAAGTCGAACACGTCCGCCTCTGCGGTTTCGAGCCAACGCGACGGGTAAAAACTCTTGGCTGCGCAGGCTTGGAAATCGGTGACACCGTGTGTGCACACCTCACCTGCGAGTCGCGGGAGACACAAATATACGTCTTTTATCTTTTACGATTATGTACAGTACCTTCGCGGAATAGAACGTGTGTGCGGAAAGATTTAAATTTTAAAGCTCCTTGGAATCTCCTCTAGTGAGTCTGTTTAACAAATTGTTTGATTATACATTCAATTTTTATAAAATGAATTCAATTACTCTCGATTATGTATTCGCGTTTAATAAATTTGCGCTTTAGAGAACTATAATTAATTTCTTTCTAAGACCGTTGGGAAAATTTTGTCGTAAAAAACATAATCCAAGGACTATTTGATATTTTGGAATTTTTTGTTAAAAGTTTAGCTGCCGGTAAAATTCTTAAATTATAAAGAAAAAAGCTCCGTAATTTTTATGAGAAAATTTTATCAGAGTATAAATGATCAGTAGTATATTAACTATTTTCATAGCTTTAACGATATTCGCAAAGATTATTTATTTATTTATCATAACCAGAGTAGAGTACAATAATTTACCGAGTAAATAATAATATATAAAATAAGTTACTAAGGTAAACCAGCAGAGGAAATTATTTTCCTGTTCGCTGGTCTGGTTTACTTAAAACTAATGAAATAGTCTATTGCTGTTGCTGAAATTACGTCGGCTTGTATTCTAGTAGAATTTTTAAAACGCTTATCTTGAAATACACCGAACAGTTTATTATTGAAGCTCCGCAACGAAAAATAATTTTCTGCCCTCCGGCCGGAAAGCACTAACTTCCCAGCCGCTGCGCGCGAGGAAGTTGTCGCTTTCCGGCACCGTCGAGCAGAAAAATAGTATACATACCTAGCCCTGTATAATAAGAAAGCCTCAGATCACATTTTTCGACAATTACATGTGATCTGAGACATTTCTTATTATACAGGGCTAGGTACGTAATATACTATTACCTCGCGAAGATTTGGTAGCAAAGCCAGGCCGCGAACTTTATCACCCCGGACTCCATTGAATCAGCGCAAAGCGCAACTTTTGCAAATCCGCCGCGATTCGACTGTCCGGGCAGCGGCGATTATTAGCGGGCGGCGGGCATAAACAGGCGCGCGGCTTTATCGCGGGGCGGTAGTCGTCGCCGCGGGCGCGGAATTCGCGCGTCTGCCTGTCTTATCGGCGCGATTTCACGGCGCGCCTCCGGGGTACGTGACGCCTCTCGCGCGCGCGCAGCAACCCCGCCGGCGCGTTTTACGAGTTCCCTCTCCGGACGGCGCGACTTTTTCGCTATCTTTTGTTTGAACTGCGGCAAAAAAGTGCGGCTCTCCCGCCTCCTTTATTGAGCTACGTTTGCCGAGGGAAACTCGCGCGAGAACTTTACGACTCTTTCGCGCGTGAGCTTCGGAACTCGTGTAATTTCTGCGTTTGAATGTTGAAATTGTTTTATTTTTCCCGCGATAGCTTTGGCTAACATTGTTTTTCTTTTAGCCGGGAGTTTAATGCTTTAAGCCGCAGCTGCGAAATTTATTCTTTTGTTTTAAAGCTCGCGTAAAATTTATATTTTTATTGAAATTGATAATGAAAAATTATTTCGTACAGCGACGGTCATCGAAGGTACTTAGGCATTAATCGGATTGGACGTTTAAAATCGTCAAAAGAATTAATCATTTGTTGCAAGCTGGCTGATTTTCAGAGATAATAATTCACGTTCAAAATTTTCCAGGGCCATGCAAAATCAATAAATACTGGTAGGGTGATTAATGGCCTTTTGCTTTTGCATGGTTTCCTCCCGTGACTCGTACATAAATTTAAATGCGCGGACTATTGGTATTTATTGTTACTGGTATCCAATCGGCTTATTAATTTAAATACTTCATCAATCAACATCATTTATTAATTTTACGAAGAATTCACTTTGCATTCATGCACTTTTACATTGTAATCAGATTTGTTTGAGAACATTAAAATTACAGATGGTTTTACATAGCTAAAATGATGAATGGACATTGTGCAATTTAAAAAAATACGCATAACTTTACCGAAGAAATAAAAAATGTATAAAACCAAAACATTTTTGTTTTAAGTAATAAAAAAAAAACTATGATTTTTTTAAAATACCTTACTTTTCAAATTTTATTAATAAAAACAATAATAATTATAATTTTGCTGAGTCTGGCAAAACCACTTCCCCCAGTAATTCTTATAAGCATTTACCGGAACACCACCTTCAAAACACTAAGCAAAAGTGCACAACCGAGTAGCGAAGCAGAGCTGCCCCACAAGAGTGAGAATCTTGCCGTGGTACTATCCGAAACCTGGAGTCGGAAAGCGCCGTCACGGGGGCGAGTGCAGTTGGCATTTACGAGGTGGAGGGATGGACTCCCCGGCTGGCGTCGTCTATCGCTCCAGTTTCGATTGAAAATACGCCCTGGCCCCGGGGGCTAGACGTTCTATTACTTCCTGCGCGCGAGACTTCGTCCCCACCTCTCGTCTTTATTTTTCTTCCATTCCTTTTCGCCGCGCGATTCCGCTTTGCAAGCGCATTTTCTCGCGCGAACCGCCCGCGTTTGCGGAGACGTTTATTGGGGACGTATTTTCGTTAGGCTATCCCCGATGAAAATTGTTACTTACGCGGGGCGACGCGGAGAAGTGGGTCGACTATTTAGAGCGATGCTTATAAGGAACAGTCCCCTTGGCGATCGTCGGGGGAAAAATGGCTGCATTTTTTCTTAGGGTCTCTCTCCACACGTGCGCGCTGCGTTTTCGGAAAATTTATTCCACTACTGACCCCCGGGTTAAAAGGAAATGCAAATTTCAAACCGCCGCGTCTAACTGTTTTCGCCGGTGCTGCATTTACGTTATTTTAACAATCTCGTGAATAATATTACTGCAAAATGTCGAGAATCTTTAATAAACGATTTATCTCCGACCGCAGTAACAACTTCGAGTGCAGAAATAGAAACTCAGTGAACATTACTCAACCCTTTAGCTTTCAGTGCAACATAAGATGAAGCCAAATATTGTTTTATCTCGAATACGTAACGTATACTTTTGCTTAAAAAGTTAGAAATAGATAAAAGAAAACAGATTAATCGCTATTCTTATGCAACAGGATTAATGAACAAAATGTGAGTGCAAATGATTCGGACATCAAAGGGTTAAAATTACCTGCCACATTTTTCTTCTTGCAAGTTATTCTTCGAATTTTTAATTCATCGACACAGTGTACGCAGGGAAAACGGGGGCGCGCAAAGAAAAGCAAACATCATCGCACAGCCACCCAGCGGCTGCAGCAACATCAGGAGCAACAGTCGGGAGGGTCGGGAAGGGGGGGGAGGGCGTACGCTCGCGCCGGCCTATCGATCCCCCGGCTCGTCGGCTAAAAAGGCATACACACCAGAAGGTCCTTTCCGCGCACATCTCCTCATTTTCCTCTTTATATTACCTTCGCACTTTTCACGCTCCTCCTCCGTCGCCCCCTCCCCGCTCGCCCCCCTCGTCCGGCTGACCGTTATTGATTCGCCGGCTGCACAAAGCTCGCCCGGCAGCTGCGACGTCGCTCGGAAAATCGCCGTAGGCCCGCCGGGGAGGAAAAGTCACGACTCGCGATTTCCTCTCTGCGCGTACGCCGGGAAAAGAGGAGGAGGTGTCCCGCGTGCGGAGCGCATGCGGCCTGTAAGGTCCTTGTAAGTAAACGGTTTTTGTTTTGACGGGGCTGTTTTCATTCTTTACACGGGAGATGGGAGCTTTCGCTGTTGTTTGCGTTGGGGATCAAACTCGATGTTGGTTTATTTTTTGGGAATGTATTTTGCAATCGTTAAATCTGTTACAGTTTTGCGAGAGCAAATATCATGTTCAACCTTTTCCGCGACGTTTCCCCGTAAAAAAAGGCTTTTACCGAAATGACTTTTTTATGAACATTTTTACTATCTGACGAGTAAAGGATTTTATTGGCGACGTTTACGCGAGTAGCATTCGCTGTTTCTTTTGTACGCTAAAATACCAGTGTAATACGCAAACCTCGTTTCTTCATTCGCGACAGAAAAAATCGCTTACGATACGAAGCTTCCAAATCCTTTCTAAAAAAAAAAAACAATTTTGTAAATAACTCCGACGACATGGAAGCGAGTTGTTGCAAACTTCATTTCGCGAGATTGAAAACTTCGCAATCGAGATCAAACTTCGCCGCTGTTCACCGCGGCGCGGAAAATTTCCATCCGCGCCTGCATCCCCGCAAAAAAGAACTCGTCGGGTCAATTTTCGGGCTTAAGCCGGGGAATCCGTCGGTCCAATCGCGCGGCACCCGTAAATACACCCTCGCAAAGTCGATAAAGCGCGCGTTTTTTAACGGCGCGGTGCGTGTACGTAGCGAAACCGGGCGCATCAATCGCGCCCGAGGGGAGGGGGGGACTCGCGTATCGGAGCCAAGAGCGACTGCGCCGTAAATTAAAAGTTTAACCGGCGGCGCGGCTTGCGCCAGCTGCGTCGCACATCCGCCCCCGCGCTTAATGGCCACGCGCCGCCTGATCGATGCGTCCCGCAGCTCGCTCTCTCTCTCTCTCTTATCTCGGCCCGACTGCCGCGCACTCCGGATTGTAATATTCTCGCTTTTATGCCGGCTCCGGGGAAAAGCGAGCCCTGGCGCCGGAGGCAATTTTCGCGGCAGATGCGCCCGGAAGCCCCCCCCCCGGATGTGCAAGGCCGAAAGCCGCGAGCGCGGCTGCGATTTTCGGGGGGATAATTGTTGTTTATCGGCGCGGGGAAGAAAGTTACGCGGTGCATATTCATGAGGCGGAGCGGGTAGCCCGTTTTTCACCGGGAATTACGTGCGAATATTTTAATTCGAGCGCGCGAATCGGTTAAGAGGTGTCCTGATACTTAGGTTGACATGAAAGTGGTTATACAAGACGGTTTAAACCGACGTGTTTCGGAATTTCACCGGAGATTTCGATCTTTCGCGCGCAGCCAGTTTTTCGAGGACGAGATTTCACCATTGTTTCACTATTTTTATTATGTTCATTTGCGCTAAGAAGACGTAACTTTTTTTATACTCGAGTAAAATTTTAATTTTCAAGAAAAAGTACATTTTTTCTTAACAATCGTTGAATAATTAACAATACATTTAATAGAATAGCGTAGAATAATTTTTTATTGCAAATTTCAATATTTACCAAAACATAATTATTAAAAACCATTAAACACAATTTCTAAAAGTATCCATACTCATTTTGAAGACTTATCATTTAGATTGTAATAAGTAAATAAAAACAAGCCAGTCTTGATATTTGAAATCACAATATATCTCCTGCTTCCAACACACCCGCGCAGACTGCGAAGAAAAAAAAAGCATCGCACTTCCGCATGGCAAGAGTGTAACGCTAGAAAAGCACCGCGGAGTAAACGCTTTTTAATACATTCGCCATCCGCGCCTCGACTTGCCGAGGTTTCTTTGTGCGGGAAAGGGGCGAGAGATCCCCGGGGCCATTGTTCGGCGCGGCAGAAGAAGCAGACGTCGGAAAAGCCCGGCCCGCCGCGATAATTTCCAGGCGCGTGGCGCGCGCTGGAAAACGAGGCGCGATTGTGCGCACCGCTCGAAAGGGACGCGCGGCGTAGTCGGCCGGGCCGCCGGTCGATAAGGACGAGCCTGGCCCTACTGAGCGCGTGCGTATAATGCCGGCGACACGACGAAAATTCCCCCGGCCTCTTTGACACTCCGCCGATGATTTATCTCGGCGTTGGACTTACTGCAGCGGCGCTGTGCGCCTCGGCTCGTCAACCTTTTTTTTTTATGCGGGATGGAGATTTTGGCGGGGGATTAATCCTTTGCTCTCGGTCGGCCGGGCAGGAGAGATTTATGTTGATGGTTAAAATTTTGGTGAGGGTGTGATTTACTTGTTGTAGCGCGACCGATTGATTTATCCCGTTCGAGAGGCGGTTTTTTTTTATTGCAATAAAGGAATTGATAAAAGTAAATTTGATGAACAGCCAGTTGTTTGGTCGAAACGTGAAATAGTGCATGTAAAAATTTAGATTGTAAATTGCGATTTTATTTTTTCATTTAAATTTTAACATCTGAATAAAATTGTGCGTTAAATTCATTACAATCACTTTTGGCCGACTATTATTTCGCGCGCCTAATTAACATATCCTTACTTTAAATATTCATGAATTAATTTGACTCTGTTAACATTTTTCGAAGCGAGAAAAATGCTTTTCAGCGGCTTTTTTTCCAACTCTTTTCGAAGAATTAAATGAAATATCGTATTGCAGCAGCAATATCAAACGCAGTAAAAAATAATTCGCGGCTAATCTAATCGTTTTCATACAGATAAATATGCCATTCAGCGTATTAACGTCAAAAGTGCTACATTTTTTTATCTGTCCAACGAAACGTTGAGTAATAAAACTTCAAACTCTAATGATAAAATATTCAAACGATTCATGCATTACGCCCAACAAATTAATTTTATCTCAATAAATAATAAGTTATCGCCTTAATAATCATAATATTAATTTTAATTTACACTTTTATTTAATATACGAACGGATAAGTTAAAAAAAACTTTAGTAACTAATTACGCAAAAAAGAATAACACCTTGAGTATAGCTTGAAAGCCTTGCGTCGCAGCTCGCCAAAAGCGTCGGTGCATATAAATCTCTCTTCGACTCGACTGAAGCATCGCGACAAAGCGAATCGCCGCGGCTCATTATTTTCGAGCAGACTCTCGGCAAGAATGTTGTTATGACAGACACGGGTTCAGCAGCCTCCTCCGCTTTTTCCCTCCGATCTTTCCCCCCTCGCGCCGGCCAATTGCGATGCATCTCCCCTTTTTCCACCAAGGCGTCGCTCGCACAGTGGCGCGTCTGTTTCCATTCCTTCGGAATCGGCAGGCTGCTTTTCTCGTTTCCGCGCAGTTTTTATTTTTCTAGCCCAAGGTCGCCGTGTCGCCGCGTTGAAAATTATCGATCGATCGATCGATCGCGGGACGGAAAAATCCTCCGGAGGCGAGTGTGGGGGGGGGGGGCGGCGCTCTTTGAATAATTGCGCCGGCCGCATTCCGCGCGGCCGCGACGACGGTTGGCCGAATTAAGTGGGCTTATCGGGCGACCAGTAATGATGTGAGTAATGGCAAGCATTTCGGCCGATCGCTTCGTTTAAGCGAGAGCGATTTTTTTTTCTCGACCTCCGCTAATTTGCCTCCCGCTTCGTTATTTGTCCGCGTGTGTAAAAGGCAATTTTGTAGCGTAACGGTTTAATGGGAATTCTTCTGATAAGCGATTTTTCTTCTTCTGATTCGTTAAAAAGGTTGCGGCGAAATTTATTGGCCTGATCCGTTAGATCCAAATGAGCGAAATTACAAAAATTAATTTTTTACAGATACACTTTACTTTGTTAAAGGGTCAAGGCCGTTTTACATTTGTATTTAAACAATAAAGAAACATAAAACAAGGTTTTCTTTTTCTTTTCACCGCCAGGAAAATAAAAAGTACCTCGTATCTATATTTACTACCTCGCAATTGACACCAATCTTATAAAAAAAGTCACGTATCGATGCTCAATTGAAGCTGACATAAATCAACGACAAAGCAAACAGCAATCGAAGCTTCATTCATCAGGCGCATAAGGATTCTAAATTCATCGAACTGACCAGCTCGATTTCATAACAATCGCTCGGCGATAATTCCCACAAGCTCGAGCGTGTCCTCGTAACACTTTTCTCTCCCCGTTCGGCTGCAACTTCGTCCGAAGTATAAACGCGAATCGCTCGCGCTGCTACTGCTGTCCTCTAAAAATACAGGGATCGAGTAGGGATGGGCGATACTACTCGATACTTCTTTCGATTCTTCTGAGTTCGATACCAACGGATATTGATACTTCCGTACGAAGTATCAAAAAAAGCGG
>JAXIUT010052000.1:0-10794 GCA_035586675.1 Eurytoma californica | reverse complement strand
TGTTATCTTTTCTGTATCTAGGTATTGTTGTTTCAATTCCTCATAATGGTGAATGATTGCTTCATGTACAAAAGTTTATTGTACGTTGAGTGGGTACTTTTGTAGTGCAAAATTGTTTTTGTTTATTATTTTTAATAATCTCGTTTGTAAAAAACAAAGATTAAGTATTTCTTCTTATTATATATATATATATAAATAAGAATATTCCTTGTATGCATGTCTCATTTCATCAAAGTCAAAGTCTATTCCAAGGTATTTAGTATTGTCGACTCTTAGTATTTGTTTATTTTGTATGTTGATGTTCATGTTTTTAGACGTGCTATTACAATAGTTGCCGAATTTCATATAGACTGTTTTTTCTGTGTTTAATGATAGTTTATTAAGTGCTAACCATATTGCTATAACTTGGAGATAGTTTATTTTTGTTTCAATTTCTTTCCAGTCTTTACCTGCAACAATGATCGCGGTATCATCAGCATAAGATACTATAACATCTTCTGGTAATTCATTTTGCATGTCATTAATGTAAATTATGAAGAACAGTGGGCCAAGTATTGTACCTTGCGGTACACCTGTGTTAACTGTTGTGTATTCACTTGTTTTACCATTTACTTTTACTCTTTGTTTTCTGTTACTAAGATAGTTTTTTATGAGATTATACGTTTTACCTCTCACATAGTTGTATAATTTGTCGAGTAAAATCTAATGATCAACAGTGTCAAACGCCTTTGCTAGATCTAGAAAAGTGATTGCTATTGGATCACTATTATCAAGTTTATTGTAAATTATTTTTGATATATGGCTCAGTGCATCTTTTGTACTTAAATTTTTTCTAAATCCATATTGTCTTTTTGAAAGAAGTTTATTTTTGTTGAAAAAATCAATCATTCTAATAAGTATTAATTTTTCAAATATTTTTGCTAAGTTAGATATCAATGAGATCGGTCTATAATTATTATGTAAATGTTTTTCTTTCGCTTTATGTATAGGAACGATTTCGGCAACTTTTAGTGCATCCGGCCATGTTTCTTTTTCAGTGTATAAATTATATATGTATGTTAAAGGGTTGCATATATTGTAGACTATTGTTTTAAGCACTTGTGAGTTAATTCCATCTATTCCACCATTATTATTTTTGATTGTTTATAATTATTTCTTTTATTTCTTGTTGAGTTACTGGTTGAATGAAAAAGCTTTTGGAATTTATATCCAGTAATTTTATTTCTGCATTATGTGGTGTTTTAATTTTATTAGTCAGCTTTTCTCCAATAGAACTGAAATAATAGTTTAAACTTCCAGCAATTTCCGTGGCGTCGTGAATTTTTGTGTTGTTTACTTTTAGGTAGTTTATATTGCTATTTTCGTCCTTTTTTCCTATTTTACCTTTAATAAAATTTGATAGGCTCCTTTGGTTGCTTAAATTTTGTTCTATAATTTTTTTATCATAATCTTCTTTTGCTTTATTTATAATTTTTTGTAGGGTTTTTACATAACTTTTATAATTTGCCTTCTTTATATCGTTGTTAGTTTCTTCTTTTCCAAATTTTATATAGATTTTCTTTGGTTTGACAAGAAATAATAATTCCTTTTGATATCCAATTTTTTCTTGGTGTATTTTTATTATGTTTTCCTTTTTTGTTTGTTTCTTCCGATTTAGTTATGCAATATTTGATTTTGCCAATTAGGGTATTTATGGCGATGTTAGGGTCGTCTGATTTATTTCTACCCAGCTTACAGTACCTGCGACGTTTTGTAATTTCCAGTAATTTATTCTATTATTGTTTTGATTTTTAGTAATTTCTTTTTTAACTTCTTTTAGTTTTAAGAATATTGGGTAATGGTCGTTGAAGGATGTTTCTAGGATAAAAGATTTATGTTTTATTTTGTTTGATTGTATGTAAAAGTTGTCTATGCAGGAACCTTTGTTATTATTAATATCTGATGGTCTCGTTATGCTGTTAATCTCTGGGCAGTATCCATTTTCTAGTAAGATTTGCAGGAACTCTTGATCTATTGTATCTTGACTTAATATAACCATGTTAAAATCGCCTAAAATCAGATTATTTTTGTGTCTTCTGTTTATTTTTATTAGTTCTTTAATGTTCATTAAAAATTCTATTTTATGCAGATGATGTGATCTGTATAAGACTGAAATTGTTAGTTCATTTTTGTTGTCAAGAGTAATTTTTGTTTTTATAATTTTAAGTTTATTAATTTGTGCTATTTCCGTAGTCTCAATTATATCTTCTCTTATATATATAGCTACACCATCTGATTTATTAATTATGCTTTGATTGTAAAATAATTTATAACCATTAATTTTGAAAAATTTATAATGGTCGAGCTTCCAAGTTTCAGTGCATACTATAATACAAGGCTTTATTGTTAGATTGTTGATGAAAACCAATAATTTATTGTAATTTGCGTTTAGGCTTATAATATTTAAACATACTATTACCTCATTATCTGATGTTAAGTATTTGTTTAGGATGTCGATGTTATCAATATTTTTTTCATTATCAAATAAATCTCCTAAATATTTGTTATTAATGTCATTTAGGGCTGAAGCTATTTACTAAGGATAATAAATTTATTTATTTTTTAAGACAAAGTAAATATGTAAAAAAAATGGAATTTTTCGCTTTTAATGTGACTTTTAAGATACCAGGTATTTAATACAAGTGAAAAAAATAACAAACTAATACCCCAAATGACATTAAAAACAAACATTTTAAGCTAAGCCTCATTTAAATTGGTTAAAAATTGTGGTCTGTAGTTGTCACGCAAGGAAAGAATATTCGACAACTGATATCTCAGGTTCCAGATGGAGTTATGACTCCGGATGGATAAAAATTAGTAAAAAATGTTATATACTGTTAATATATAATATTAATATAATTTTTAATCTGAAATTCTTTTTTTTTCAGATAAATAACTGAGAAAATGGGCTATATATCCCATAGCCCCTTAAATAATAAAAAGGGTGTTTGGATGTGAAGAGTGTCCAGAGGGAGTGTCCACTATTTCTCCAGACTGCCGGATAAGTATCTGTACCTACTTAGAGGATTTTAATTCAAAAATATTCTGAAAATCATGACAGTTATTCTCCTAGCTTTTATAAATAATTGAGGTTTTATTCTGGGAGTAGACAGGTATGAAATTGTCGAAGATACTTTGGGAAAGTTTTTGTTGCAAGGAGAGAGGATAGACAGAGGTAGGTTATCGCAGCCCTGGGTGAGACTGGATTTTCCCTTAGCAAACAATATTGTACGAAGCGATAATAAGGTGGCTTCCGTTTGATCACCAGAGAATGGCTGTCTGTTGAGGGGTTTTACGGCCAACCAGATATAAGCAGACTCTTTGTGTAGCGCCGAGGCCTGCTCGACCGACAAAAATCTCTCTGTTGTGACGCTTGATCTCCAATAGTGGTGTTGCTAGTATTAGGGAACTGGAGAGCTCCTGACTCGTCTCCTGGTAACGAGCTGCCTGGTATCCAGCAGGCTATTACTACTGGCACTTCAGTGTCTAGCGTTGAATGTGATAATATTGGCCTTCTGCGATGTCCGAGAACCTTTGTTTATTATCTTGGAAGGAACGATGAAGATTTTTGAAGAGGGAGGTTTGTTTAAAGTTTCCTATTATGGACACTTATCCGACATCCTAAGGAACAATAGGGATAATAATAAGTCAAAGAATGGGAAAAGAGGGGAAAGTCGGAAGGAACAGATCGAGATGAGATAAAATGAGATTTGAAATAAATGTATAATTAGAAAATGGCCAAAATGGCGTCGGGTGGAAAGCAGCCACCCGATAAGTACAGTGAGAAAACTTATAAATGTCACCCAAAGAAAACGGTGACAACAGTAATTTGTATAATTTGTGGTAATGCATATCATCAAAGTGACTTTGCAAAAATAAACAACACAAAAGATCTAGGAGATAATCTAGTAATCTGCCCAGAACATAACCATGTGTTAAACATAACCTATGACGAGGATGAAGAGGAAGTTTTAAATGAAACAGCAAAAACAGTAATTGCTCACATTAAAATGAGACAATCTGAGGAAATAAGAAAATAAATATTGGCTGATTTAACAAATGCAACGATAAGTGAAACGACTGAAAACGAGGTAATGATTGCTGAAAATACCTTACTAAAACAACTAAACAAAGAGTTACAAGACAAAAATCAGTTATTACATGAATTACTAGAGATGAAAAAAGAAAAAGAAACAGACACAAATCTAAAAAAATCTTATGCTGAAGTGACAAATGAAATAAAAATCCAACCAAAAAGAATTCCAAAAATTATAGTTAAAACTAATAATAATGACCAAACAGAAATTAAAAATACAATAACAAAATGTTTAATAAGAGAGAAAAATGTGTATATCAAAAATAAAAGTGAAATCATAATTAACTGCATGAATAGTGAAAGTGTAGAAGCTGCAGAAAGAATGATAAAGAAAAAATTAACTAAATGTACCGTAGCTATAGAACAATTAAATAAACCAAAAATAAAAATAGTTGGCATAGACAACTACACTAAAATAGATGAACCAACTATAGAAAATGACATAAATACTAGAAATTTCAATAATATAAATTTCAAAGGCACTGTCTTGCACATGTATACAAACATGAACACTAATCAAGCTCAGTTATTATGGAAGTACCAGCTGAAATATATAAGATAATAAGAGAAAAAAACAACAGATTGTTTGTAGGTTATCAAAGATGTATAGTTTACGATTTAATTAATATTACAACATGTTATAATTGTGGCAGATTAGGTCACAATGGGAAAAAATGTAGAAATAATCTTACGTGTATGAAATGTACAGGCAATCACAAAACAAGTGAATGTAACAGTCCTACAAATACATGCATTAATTGCGAGTTCAGTAATAATAAATATAATACGCAATATAATACAAATCATTATCCATCAGATAATAGCAACTGTGAAATACTTAAAAATAAAATAAAAAAATATATAGATACAACTGATTATCCAATAAAACCTACATTACCGATATGGAAACCAACAAGAACGCAGAGAATAAATAGCCGGCAAACAAAAGTGAGACAAACTACATCGACTATATACTCGAAGACAGCAAGTAACCAAAACCTCTATACAACCAGCCCAGCCTCATCAACGTCAACTGTATCGTGACACAGCAATACGAGATACTTGATGAAATACAAGAACAATTAATTCAGCAAGAAATCATATATGATGATTTTAAGACACTTAATAAAAATAGAAAAATAACAGATAGTCTGATATTATATCTAAATATTAGGAGCTTAAATGTTAATTTCGAAAAATTGCAAATTATGATTAAAAATCTTAAAATCAAACCATATGTGATTGTATATGCTGAAACATGGAAATTAGAACATTATCAATATAATAAATTAAGTGGGTACAATATATATTATAATCATAGTAATATAAATAAATCAGATGGTGTGGTCGTACGTGTAAAAAAATGTAATACAAACAACTACTACAATAGAAACTGGTAGATTAAAAATACTAAATACAACTATAAATCTTAATAATAATAGTCACCTTGAAGTATCAGCTTTGTATAGATCACATGACCTATACAGCCCAGAATTCATACTAAACGTAAAAAATTATCTAAACCTTAAGAAAAATATAAAAAACCATTTGATAATAGGTGACTATAATATTAACGTATTAGAACACAGCAACATAAATCAAGATTTTCTCAACAACTTTTTAGAAAATGGTTTTATCCCAGGTTTTACTGATACGACCAGACCATATGATATAACCAATGAAAGTCCTGATTCGCCAACCACTCGTACACTCTTTTCTTCTCTTCCTTCCTGTTAGCCAGAGATCTTCCTCGCGTATTTACACTGATGAGTCGGCGGGCACCCGCGTAGCCAGCTTCGTGTGCCGGTTCGTAATACTAAGCAATGTAAGGCATGGTTGTTTACTCGTTATCGTCCAACAGAAGCATCAAAGTTTAGCCATCTGAGTTTTGTCTGCTTTCTCGTGACAGGACGCCGCGGCTTACCGCCCGACGCTGAACCCAATAGTGGCGTGCGTTCTGGATCGTTGTTCGGCGGTGAATGCAATACCTGCGCGCGCTTTGGCGCACTGCTCGGTGCCGAATCCGATACTGCCGCGCGCATTCTCCGTTTGGCCGTATTTGAGGGCGTAGTGAGCCTCCCGGCGATCTTTAATATCTCTTTGTTTTCTATCAAATTATTCGGTGTTTCGGACGTACCGACAAACTTGGCAAACTGAAAGCGTCCCGTGGGTACTTCATCGTTTAATGTCTTTTTTCGCAGACTATTGTTGACAAGCTCCACGATGCTGGATACGGGAATGCGTTTTCCATCTATTATGACCTGACCGGTACTGTCCCACTTGAGGGCGTTGGGGTCAAAGGACCGCCAATGCTTCAGCAAGAGACGTGCCTTTTTAGCATGAGCCTTTGGTACGCTCTCGATTATATCGTCATCGGGCAAAGGAGACAGCATGGCCTCGACCTCGTCAATATCGCGCTTGGTGTTTCCGTGCTCAGCGTGACGTTCGTTCTCTTTGAAGAACAAGTAGCGTCTCAACGTCTGAAGGTAGAACTTGCACTTTTCTCGCTCGTCGTCAAATTTTTTCGAACGTATTATATCGTACATCTCCGCATCGAGACGCGACAAATTATCACCAGACGTTTGTACGGACGCGCCATCCGCCGCGACTCCCTGACCCTCTTGTTGTTGTTGCGACTGAGCCCGATCGAGCGTTTCGTTTTCCGGTAATATGGTCATTTTTCTAGCTCGCTCCATCGTCAATTACTGGTGAAAATTTTTGAAAATGCCGTATTTATGAGAGGAGTCAACAGCAGAGGTAAAAAGGCACCACCGTGCTGCGCGTTTTTTTCTTTTCCACCGACTGTCGACGCTGCCGCCACTCGTGTTCACGATTAATTTCCTCAAAATAGTCTTGTCTTTTCAACTTGCTCATTTCGGAATCTCGAAGAGGTACTGCGCCGTGTAACACGTTGAGCGCGCACTCGCAGATGTACTTGATGAGCGCGTGATCGGCCGTGCAAACGAGCGCGTTACGCTGAGGAGTATCCGCGTGACAGAGAGCGTTCAAGAGAGCTACGTGCTTCTTCGTGAAGCTCTTTCCTGGCGTAACGACCGCACAACGCCTTCTCCCCTTCCTTTTTTCAGAGGTTAAAGCGCGCAACGATGTTGCCGCAACCATCGTTGTTTCTCGTCTGAAACTGACTCTGGACGAGTGCGGATATTTATTTTATCAGTGATATTTCGGCACGTAAGCATACTGCCTCCTATCGTCGGGAAATATACGCGTTCTGAATCGAAACTCGTCGGGAGTATCCTGTTTGAGATCTAGCAAAAGATAACCGTGCGCCGGACGACAGGCATCGAGGTATGCCTCTCGCAAGAATTTCGGATCCTCGGGATATACTTGTCGCGCGAGGTATTGGATCTGAGCTCGGTCTCACGGATTTTTAAACAACACGATGTAATTTGCGTTAAGCGAGAGGTCGCGCTGATGGGCTCCTTTGTGAAAAATTTTTTGCGTGATAAAGATAACGCTAATGTTAAACAAATCGAGAACCGTAGAGTTGGAAGCCTCGTGCATGAGATCGTCGAGCACGATCAATTTTGCTATCTCGCGAGTAGTCCGTCGACTGTGGTAAACCCTCCTTAAATTCCACGATGGCACGAGTTCCGTTGTCCACGGTAAACTCACGACGATACATGTCTTGCCACTGGGCATAATAGAAGAGAATACGATCGAAGCGAGCGTTGCACATTCGCGACAAATTGTTTAAGAAATGCTTCACAAACACGGTTTTTCCACACATTGTCGGACCCGACACGATGCAGGTAAAAGGATATTTCCACCGTGTGTCCATGGTGAATACTGCCGTATGATACACCCCTCAACCCGAGTTTAGCCTCATCCTGTCCAGTTTAGCAAGCGTATTCTCGTACAACTCGTCTAAGGAACGGCCAAAAACTATACGACTATTGCGATTTTTCGTAAAGCATTTGGGACATCCGTGAAAATAACAACCCTCGTACTCGAAAACCAGCCCCTTTTTATTCGGTTCTCGGGATGGCACATAACCATCCACTGAAAATCCTTCCGGGAGCGTGAATTCGCGCGTTCGCCCAGCATGCACGATGTCGCGCCCAAGCTCGCGTTCGCATGGTAGCAACCACTCGATAGACTTTTGCGAGTGCTTATCACCACGCCTATACCCACTCGACGGAATAATTCCGATCGTGTTGGGTTTTAAAAAATTTTTTCTATAAACCAAGGAACATGCGCTCGCGATGGTGGTTGCGCGGGCAAATGGACAGATTTTACCGACCTTTAAAAATATCTTTCTAAATTCTATGCAAACTCTACGTAAAATTTCAACGTCCATTCGACAGTAATTAACAATCTCTCTGCGCGTGTCGAAAACATAATCAGACGACACGTTCTCGTACCACGAGAAAAACGCATCTCTCTCGCCGGGGGACATTGTTTCGGGCGAGTAATAGCGCGCATGCGGTAGGGATCCAACGTAACTCTCGTTCTCTTTGGTGTTAAATAAGTGGGGAAAATAACCTTTTTTCGCGCTTGCAGAGAGATGGAACGCTGCCGGTAATGCGCTCAATTTCGTGTAAAAGTAATTGAGACTATCGATAAATTTCGAGACGTCCGAGCTGCAACATAATTATTTCTTGTCCGTTTATGACATCGGGCGATACATCTTTGCGTTTTTTCGCGAGTTCCGTTAAAAAAAATTGCGCGTCGAACCCACCGGCATTGTGCGCGATGCAAATAATTTGTCCAAACGCTGACTTTGATCGCAAGTACATATTTAAAAAGAGATTGAGCGGATATTCTCTAAATACAAATTTCCGAACACCGTAAGTCTCGCAGATCACGCTCATGTCGTCATTCTCCATACAATCATCGCAGAGCTGCTGCACCACGCATAAATTGGGCACGTGTAAAAAGTTCGACGCGCTGTCTTTGTAAGGCTCTCTCCCTCCCTCCCTCCCTCTCTCCCTCTCTCTCTCTCTCTCTCTCTCTCTCCCCCCCCCTCTCTCTCTCTCTCTCTCTCTCTCTCTCTCTCTCTCTCTCCCTCTCTCTCTCTCTCTCTCTCTCTCTCTCTCGGAGTAGCTACACGATATCAAGTCCTACATGAGCCGAAATCACTCTACCAGCAACGATTCCTTCTCTTTTTCTCCCCCACCAGCAGTACAGGAGACGAAGAGGGAGTTGCTGGAGCGTCTTTCGGCGGTGCAGGAATAGGTATCTAGTACCAGCACCCAATTAATCTGTCCTTCTATATCCGGCGGACCCACTTCCTGGGACGTCTCATAGTGCTGAGGGCGTAAAATCTGGTGACGCTCCTGATGAGAATTGCGAAATAATTATTCATGGTGTGCATAAAAGTGATATAACGCCCTCTAACGAGGATCTTAATTCTATTGCTTTCGCAGTTCTTAGCACTATCCTTCCGACTGTAAGTCAGGATAACGTCGCCAGCGTTCGCACCTTCTCGCCCCGTGGTCGTTCCCGGGACAGTGAGGCTGTGGCAGATGAGGACTCGGGATCGCGTTCGAGGGTGGTGGCGCCACCGTCCTGTGTAATTAGCCTTTCCCGTGCGGGACTCGTCCGAGATGTGATACGGGCCAAGCGTACGCTCGCGAATAATTATTTAAACACCAATGACATTAATCCCGAGCTGCTTGGCTCGTCGTCTGCCGCCTGCATGCCAGGACATAAAATTTTTATAAATGAGTTGCTGCCCCACGATAAATTCCAGTTATTTAAGAGTTTGAGACCCGTTGCACTGGAGCTGGGTTTCAAATATGTATGGCATGCTGGTGGTAGATTTCTAGTCAGGCGCAGGGGAGGTGAGCGTGCGCATGTATTTGCATCTGCTGCCGATTTGCAAGCTATTCTAACGGCGAGTCAGGCCGCTCTCACTAAACGACGGCCAATTAGGCACGATACGCCACGGGACAATAGTGAAGACCGCACGATACGTGACGGACTGAGGGCGGGTCAGACAAGCAACTCGGTGGCTCCATCTTGACCAGTCACGCCCGCAGAAAGTGGCTCGAGAGTGGGGAGTTCCCTTAAGGCGGGGTTTATCAATATTAACTCTATCAGAGGACGTATTGAGAGGCTTCATCTTTTTGCAACTGAACATCCTTCCTACGACATCCTTGGAATCGCAGAGACTTGGTTAGGCCCTGTCGTGTGTGACAACCTCGTTCACATCAAGGGGTATTCGTTAATTAGGCAAGATCGCAATATAAATGGAGGGGGAGTTGCCCTGTATGTGCGCAGTTCTTTGAAAGTTTCTGTTTTAGTTTCGTCGAAGAATCTCTGCTCGGGTAAACCCGAACTTCCAGAGTTCCTCTTTTGCAGTGTGCAGCAGGGCAGCTCTACTCCAGTATTAGTTGGAGTCATTTATAGACCTCCCCAATATTCCTATTCAGAAAGATTCAGACCTCTTTCCAGTTATGCGTGTGCTGTGCAGCAATTTTAGCAATAAAATCATTATGGGAGATTTAAACGGGAATATGTCCGAGTTGTTGACGAGGACGCTAATACTCTCAAGCGCCTGGCAGATGAGTTGTCTTTTCAGCTCATCCAGCATGGCCCCACCCATCGTCATACTCCATTGTCTCATACCTGGATTGATGTAATTTTTACAGACGAGAATGACAAAGTATTAGACTACAAGAATGAATGGCTGCCCT
>JAXIUT010051989.1:0-10795 GCA_035586675.1 Eurytoma californica | reverse complement strand
CTATATACATATATATATATATCTGTTGTATATAGTAATACAGCAATGTAAAAATGATATTCTTTCAAAATGCTTTATTTAATGGGGTGGCCCACTATGTCCCGAAGGTTCACATTGCCCCACGGCCCGCTATGTCCCGCTTTCCCCTAATAAAAATAAAAACAAGCGAATCAGAAAAATTGAACTATAAAAGTTTACATCGCGTAGTTATAATCACATTGCAAAAATAAAATAGTTAAAACAATATTTTTGATGTTTTTCTAAATTTTCTAAAATATAATGATTTATAAGGAGGCACACAGACTTCCTTCATTTGAACGCACGATCAACCTGCTTAACAGGGCTCGTGCGCACAACATGAAAATATTTAGATTGTAGTGACTGTAACCACGAGAGACATCAGCATCCGCAGCTTTTACGATAAGGCTGTGTACACAACGGCGTTCGAGCGACCGCAGCTTGTGTTTTTACGCGACAGCAGCGCTATTCAGTTCTATGAACTGAGAGACTGAGAGACACTTTTTTTACTCGTTTTACTATTTTTAATCGCTTGGCCGTGAGACCGACGAACTTTTTTTCTACCTAAATCTTTCCATGTACGATACTCGCGTGTAAACTAGCGGGATATTTCTTCGGCCTGCAAAATTTATTTTGAATGCGAAACCTTTTTAAAATCCCAACTTCATTCTTAGCAACGTTAAAAATTATCACTTACTCAACTTCAAAAAACTTGAGATTCGTCCAAGTAATAGCTGGCAGTGAGCCCGAGGTGAATTTCTTTTTCGTGCAATTTCATTTTTAGTTAATAAAAAATTAAAGTGTGTTTGTGCACGGTGGACTTCGCAGAGTTCCGACAAATCCCTTATCCGCATTAGCGACGATGGTATACCTACCTCAGGAAGTAGAGAAATGGCAGATGTTTTCTCAATCCATCTTTTCTTCTTATCGCTCGTGTGCGCTGTAACCGATTGCCCACAAGCTGACGCACGGCTGTGTAGCGCACTTTTTACATTCAGTTATAACTCTTATCAGGAGGTTGATATTTTTTTTCTGTTATGGCAGGGGAGGAAAGGAATCGTACGTTGTTTTGCATGCGACGGCGGCTTTCGATATTGATGTTCGCCTGCATCCGGCAGATACAATTTTATTGGAATTTGTGAGAATGTTAATTTACCTCTATATAATTTATGCGATTCCTTTTTTGTTGGGTTAGTATATTGAGAAAGCAGGTTTATCTTTGGTATGTCTGATCTATTATACAGCTAATTTTATTTAAATTTAAACATCTTTTACTCTTTGATTCAAATTAACCTCTTCGGATGACGTTGCCGTTTTAAGAAATTTTAAGTTAACGATTTCCAAATATATTACACGCTGGACCTTTAATAAAGACATTTTCAGTAAAAGAATGCAAAATAATATTTAGTAGTCTTAATAAAATCAAATTTGTTTCCATCGTAACCCTATGTTGAATTCAACATGTAAATTACAGAAAGAAAATACACTTGTTAAATATAATTGTAAGGCGAAAAGAGTATCCCGTCTGAGCACACGTTTTTTTATTTTTTTGCAAGCCAAGCTGCAATCTCCACATCTACATAACAATCGGTGTCTTTTAAAACCTTTAGTTTCGTTTTATTTCACTTTTATTGATAAAATTTGTTTAATTAGTAACGGATATTGAAAAAGCCTAGAAAAAAATGCGGTTAATAACATAGGAATTTAAAATAAGAAAAATCAGCATTCTGTTCATCAGCATTAGGTACACACACGGTTACCTCGAATAGTGTATTCATTGCTGTTGGGCATAAATCCCTGTTTTAATTTAATCAAAATATTAAATGTTAAGATAAAGAAAATGGTATATGTTTTTACAATATTATTTTCAGCAAGCAAAATAAAAATAAACGTACAATTTAGCGTAAAAGGAATACAGTATCTGTCATGAACGAAAGCTATATTTCTCACAGTAAACTCTTCTATTTCACTTCATGTACCATTTTCAAAAATAATAATAAATTTACAAATTGAGTCTTACGTAAACTGTTTTTCGTTTTTCAGGTTCGCACAGTTGATAATCCCTGAAACTCACGGAGATGCCGATGCACTAACGTCGAGGCGAGTAACGACGCTGAAGTAGAAAAAGCAGAACTAAGTCGGTAGAACCAAGGCGTTAAGGACGACGGCATCGAGAGGGACACCGTCGTGCTGACTTTGACAAAGGTGAGCCGTCCGACGGATTTCCTGCTTTATCGATCCGCCGCAAGCTACTTTAAATTCCCCCGACTGAAATTTCATGCGAACAGGTGCATCTTTATATCCATGGTTACATCCTGTCTCTAGAAACTACCGTGTTTGGCATTAATTTAGTTTCTCAAAAATCTTCTACTTTTTACTACTGATTACTTTTAAGGTAGTTCTATAGTTATCTTCTTTTTCTTCGACTTTATCTATAGTTAATTGATTCTATAGTTAATTGATATTTATCAAAACAAATAAAAAAAATAAAACTAAATATTTTTAAAATTTATTAATAGATATACCTACAAAAATATACAGCAATTCAATTAATTTTACTCCCTTAATCGTTGGACATAGAAAACAGAGAACAGAGTTTACACTGTTGGCACATTTTAAGAACCGGATCGAACCGGAGTCAAATGCACAATTAAAATTAACTTTTAATAATGTCTTATTTTAACAATACTAATATATAGATACAAACTAAAAAATTTGAAAATATTTTTTAAATACTTTTCATACGTTACTAAAGTATTTAAAGTAACTGTTTTCAGTATCTCAACTGTCTACAGAGTAGCTAAAGAGCTACCTTAATTAAGTTTTAGAATTTCGTGGTTAAAAAAATTTTGGATCTAAAAGATCAGATATTTATACGCTGTTATAATGATCAAGACATTAAATATTTTTTAATAATTCTTAGAAAAAAAGCTTGAAATCAAATAATTATTTATAATTAGACCGGCATCTGTTATTTCTAAAATGGTTCTTTCGAAAACAATATTTTATCAGATATGTTTAAATTTTGCATTAATTTGATGTTTTCCTTTTTTCGCATTATCGATGTTTTCGCTTAGAAATTCCATATTTAAAGTTCATTTTTGTTTTATTTATAAAACGTATATTAGAACTAAAGTACTGGAATATTTTTTTTTTTTTAATGTAATTCACTTCCTGTTTCATTTTCTTTCCATCCTGGAGAATATTGATCCGCCGGTTGTGAGGCCAAGTTTAAACGTATTTTAGTTTGATTCGCATCTGATGCGTTGATTGAATTTTGAAAGATGTTTCCTTTTTTCATTCAGCATTTTACACTACAATACTTTGAGTTTTCTTTATTCAATTAAATATATAAAAAATCCAAGTATTGTGAAATAAATTAATGATTAAAATGTCACTAAGATTTAAAAAAAAATGTTTATTAATATAATTTAAGTATAAGAAACTCGTGTATAATAATAATTTTTTTGTTAAATTACAATATATTTAAATAAATTGTTCAAAAGTAATTTGAATCAATTTGACGTCTATTTACAAATTCTAGTTTAGAATAAAAAGTAATGTTTTTCATCTATACTGATATTTGTCGTTACTATAACACGGTTAAGCTTTGCGATCTCGCAAACAACTTTTTTGGACACGTGCACGCGAAACGGCTTTGACGAATTCATTGGGTTAAAGTGAAACGGGGACTGAAAAAATACGACATTTTGCGAGAAAACCAATCGCTTTAATAAAATTAAACTTGCAAGTTAATTAGAAAGATAATTTTACATTTCATTTTCATTCTTGTCTTTTTATAGAAAGTTTGAAACTAAGGTTTTCTTTTACTTTATCTTTAATTTTTAAAAAGCAGCCGAACTTTTTTCTTTTATAAAATGCGAATGTTTTTATATGATACAAGTTTTATCAGGCACCATTTACTTTTAGAATTATGTACACACAGTAATAATGATTCACAAGAGTTTAAGGATTTAAAAAATGATCACAGTTTTTACAAATAGACTAGGAAAATAAAAGAAAAAAGAAGGCCGTAGAGACTGTGACTCGGACGTGACTCATACCTCCCTGCACAGGAAGGCAGGAAATAACGGTTCGAAAGAGCCGCGATATCTTTCATTCCGCAGTCGTCGATCGTATCAAATCCACATCTTTTTTCACACTTCGGCTCTTTGCCTTCGTTGCTCTTTCAGTTTTCCTTTACTCGCGCTTGCCACTGCTGTGATAACTTATTTAAGATTACCGTTCAAATGCATTTTTTTTTAAATTCGCTTTGATCATATTTTCTTATATTTATCTTTTTTAGTACTAATTAAATAAAACTTTTATTTTAAATGATTAATTCAACAATTTTAAAAATAGCTATCAGAGAATCTATTTCTAACTACGTTCAATCCATATTTTTAAATAAAATAGTCGCTATTTATAAATAGCATTTTATGTAAACTGATTTTACTTCAAAATTGTCAAAAAAAGCTAGCAGATAATATTTTTTTATTAATGACAATGTACATATCATTCAGTAAGACGTACAGTATGTCGAATAGAAAAAAAACCTGTAATTAATCTAACGAGAAATAATTTTCGTATACACATCGTCGGCTCTAATCGCTCTACTTCATTTGCCAGGCATTCATGACGTAAATTCGGCTTTGGGATCATTCCTTCAATTAATGTGTTTTTATCTTCATCTTATCTTCGTCATTCCTGAAACCATTTATAACGCCGGTTATTACGCGCCAGAGAGTTGATCATTCTTTATAGATACAAGTTCATTCCTCATTTAATTTATTCATCCGTAATTCGGCGAATGTTTTTGAGATTTTCCTGAGCTCATTATTTTTCTTATTCCCTTCACTGAATGGAATCCTGAATATAAAGTCGCTTAATTGATCGAAAGTTGGTGTAATGCTTTTGAGTTGTGCCAGTGCTTGAAAGTTTACGAATGATCCAAATGGTTTTCCAATTGAACTTTGAAAATAATGATATACGCGTAATTTAAGAAAATTTCATGCTTAAATTAAGATTTTTTTAGACAATTATAAAATTACAAGAGGTAATTAATCATAAAAAATGGACGAATTAAGAAGACGTTTGATTAAAAATAATTGAAACATTGCATTAGTATACGAAATTATAAGTGACTGTAGATATTCTTACAATTTTTCTGCTAATTTAAAAATATTCTGCATATTTTTAATATGCTTTATGATTTGCATATAAAAAAAACATCATAATTTGATTCAAAACACCTCAAAACAAACTTCTAACGTGTTTTTAGAGAAACTTTTTTTTACTATTACAAAGCTTCCTCTGGGAAGAAGAAAAAGTACACAAACCTAAAAATTTAGTGAGTCACAAATTTTTCCGTCAATTGGCCAAAATACATCGTGAATTGCTATATTCTGATAAATTCGCGAAACACTCGGGGGCTTTGAATGACATTTAAGCATTTTTCCCTACACTCGTCTCTGCTATTCAGCAAATTCGCATTTGCTGGATTATCCAACCGGAAACTGCTCCACCGACTGGAAGATAAAAAGTCAAGAGCCCACTCGAATTTTGCCCTCACCCTTTCTCAGCATGACGCAACGAAATTGATGTTGCCAGCTTTGTACCTGCGAAACTGAATCCTTTAAGTTGTATGGTTTTATTAAAGTAGGATTACTTTTCGATTTTGGTATCTTATTTCTAGCTTTTTTCTTTGACCCGTTAAGAAGGTTCGGCTCCCCGCTCACAGTACGCCTCCTCTGCAGCCTGCGAACTCGACGTTTTGTTTATGTTCTAACTTGTTTTTTTTTTAATTTTGTTTCCTTGATTGTTTTTCCATAAAACAACAATTGTTTTAACTACTTATCTACGCTTTTTATTCCGAATTTTAAAGCACAAAGGCTTCCGAACCTCTCTTTTCCAAATTCATGTATTCTTATTTTTAACTATGGTATAACATCATTTTATCAAATCGTTCTCTGTAGATTCGAAAAATCCCCGAACCTCCTTAATCGCCTTTACACGTACAATTCACGTGACTCACTTCAATAATTAATAAAATTTCCTATGTTATGTTTTTTATATATTGAAATAAATTGAATTTTAGAAATTTCTTTAGCTGCTGTCATTTTTAAATTGCTGTCAGGATGAAATAAAATTAATCATACTTTCAATTAAACTAAGTTTGAAAGGTTTTATAAATGATAAATGTTATATAAATCCAGAATTTTTAACTATACCTTTAATTTAACATCATCTTTCACAATTATCTGAAAATAGGTTAAAATAAACAGCACTTAACTTTTTGCTTCTGTATTTTGTATCCCGCCAAACATTGCTCTACATTAGCTTGTTACCCACAGTTAATTAAAGCCTCTATAGAAATTAGTATTGATAGTGCATTTGCCGATGCTTGGTAAATTATGTTAACAGCAATGTTCACTAAAGTGTTGAGGTTAATAATTCTATCGAATGGACGAGTAAAATCAATCGTTTCTAATTCATCGCCGGCGGTGGCATCTATTTGACTTTTTTCCTTTATTACAAAAAAAAATTCTAACTAGGTCGGAGTTGATTTCATCAAATAGGAGTAAATGTGAAATTTATCAAAGTAAGCACTAAATTAACGTAGAAATAAATTTTATAAAATGAAATTACAATTTTTAAGAATAAGTATCGCGGTCGAAATTGACGTATGTTAGGTTATTTGAAATCAGTTTTTAGTTAGCAATTGATACAAAAAACTAGTCTATTGGCCATTGAACTGTAGTTGATCAGTTTATGGATAAAAAGTTGTTTTATTTCTGACTGATTTTAGTAGGGTATATTCATTGATACAAGCTTAACCGATAGAATATTGTTTAACATGCACTGCATAGTTTTAAAAATCATTTTAATTAATTTTATGATTTTATAATCTAAAGGAAATATATAACAATTGAGCTTTATTAATTAATTTTGTTAATTAATTCCGGGGTACGGATATGAATACATTAAATATCAAATATATTTATTAGCATTGGCTCCGAAACTGTTTATCTTTGGTAATATCTTCATTAATATGCTGTTAATCTTTTTGTTCGTTATAGAAATTAGTATTATATAATGGCAAGTACATACAAACATCTCTCTGTTTAGTTTTTTTATTTTATTACACTAAAATACACAGTAACATTACATTGATGTAGTTTTAGCATGTGACTCGTTGATTACTTCATTGCGTCACGGTTCTGTATATATAACATAACAACCAGTGTAACAGCAAAGAACAATTGAATGGATAGAAAAAAAGATACATAATAATAAATTGCGAGGAAGACCCTCTTTGCGAATCAGAGAGAGTGAAATGCGATACAAATGCAGAACTCGACACCCTCTTCGATTTTTTCGGGAAGTCTTGTACGTGCTGCATCGTCGCATGACTCATTACTTGCGTTCGTTTCATTCGTCATTCGCAAGCTCACATCGGAAAATAATTAACAACTGCTGATGACTGAGTGCTTGAAAATAAGTACATCACTCCTTTTATTAAATACAGAGATAATATACAACAACAGCATTTTTTTATTTTGCAATCTTTTAAACAATGTTTCTATCAATATTTATAGATAAATACTTATAATTATATGTAATTTTAATTATATTAATAATAAGAATGCTTTAATCACGCAAATCAATGTTTAAATATAGTCAATATTCAACAGTATTTAACTGTCGCGATTCACGAGTAAGCCCAAATAAGTAAACAAATATTTTATGGAAATTGAAAAAATTAACAACTGAGTAGCTTCGGCAGTTGAATTCTCGACCGTACGATATACAATTGATTGGCCTGCAAACTCATAGTCTGCGTAAAATCTGACAAATTCAGGCAGGCGTCAACGAACGTGTCTACCAAAAAAAGCGTGACTATTATACGTTTGTGTTTTTTTTTGTATTTATTTTATTTAAAACGTTTGAATTTTAAACTAAAGTATAAAAATAAATTCTGATTCAGCAGTGAAAATGCATAAATCGCTATACGTGCAAAACGATAAATAACGTAAATTGATTTTTCGCTCCACCTCACTATTTGAATTTAAGTCACAGCGCAAATCTTGTTAGCGTTCGATGAAATGAAATAGCTGAATAGCATTTTATTTGAACGTCTCTCGTCGTCTCGTTTGAAAAAAAATGTGAAATGTACACGGTAACGCAACATGAACCATCGTTAAAATCTCATAGGTGAAAATTACGTTGAACCCAGTGCACCATTACGCGGAGGCACCTAAGCTTGAAAAATGAGGTAGGGGGTCCCGCGCCGCCGACAAAAATAGTATGTACGCTAGGAGGAGGGCTCAAGCGAGGGCTCAAGGGCAAGGCCTGCGATATCACGGAGTCGAGGCCCTCTACGAGAAGCCGTCGTCGCGACGATTCTCGCCCACTTCAATTTGTGTTCTGTATACACAACGAAAGAATGACGTTCCCGTCGCCCCTGCTCGACAATAATTCCAGTATAGCGTTGCTTCTTCCAGACATTGCCTCTGCTCCAGCGAGATTTCTGAATGAAATCGCCTTGCCGTCTCGTTGGTGTGAATAACCTTTAAATAAGTCTGGAGCGCGACAAAAAAAGATCATAGATTCTAAATTTGAGTGGCATTTCATAAGAGAGGAAATTAGAAAATGTGATGGATGCTTATTTTAAAAAGTAGAATGAAAATGTTTGTTGCCGTTTATATACGTTACTGTGTGGTAGAAGGAGAGGAAGCTTGATTACTGTGAAATAAAACACATTCAACGTTTTTTATTCGCATTAAATTATTTTTCATAATAGTTTTAGTTGCAAGCACCTTTGATATTCTCATCAGAATTTTAGGAATTACCATGAATCATGGTAAGACTCATGTAGATTCACAGGATTTTGCTTGTGACTCATACTCATCTTTATTCTTATGATAATCCTTCAATGTTCAGGCACTGATTTCAATTTAATCTATAATTTATTGGATAATCATTCTATCTGATTTTATTTTATTTTCGACATAAAATGCGCATATATATAAAAAAACACATAATTGAGTACGCATTCCTACAATTCAAAATGTTTTACTAACAAAAGCTGTCATTATTAAGTTATAAAAACAATAATTAAATAAAACAATCCACATTTTGTTCAGCAAAAACTATTTTAAACAATGGCCAAGTAGGTATAACTAACACACAATTTTCTTTTCTTTTTACAGGTGAGTCATAAAGATTGGCGCATTACACAATAAACCACTTCGTAAGTTAAAAATTAAATTTCAATTTTTCAATGACCTACCCGTTCTCATCAATTTTTCATCGCCCCTTAGTAAACAATTCTTGACAGTATAGCCATTTGCCTCACTCAGCTCACCAGTAAAACAGACGTAAAAATAAATTTAAAAAATTGATGGGTGTATCACAGTTCAGCACCGCCCTCTAAATTTTTCATCTATTACCCTGAAATATCCCTTGAAAAAGATCCCCCCGTTCCCGGCTCGCTGAAAAATTGAACGAGCACCGTGCTCCCGTAGTCCGAACAAAAAACGATCAATTCGAATCAATCAGACTGCGCCAGCGCTGCAGCAACTCCGGGAATTTCGAGAACAATCGAGCAAGCGATGACATAACCTCGCATGCAGATCGGCCGTAAGCATATAATGCCAACAATGAGTGTCCCAGTTGTCGCGGCGTTAATCGTCGCCGTTGCGCTAAGCACACATACGTGAAAAACACGCGTACAAGGACTGTCATACGCATGTGTGCACGCACGCACGCACGCATACACGCATACGCACACATATACGCAAACGCACTCATATACGCATCCGCACTCATACACACATAAGCACACGTACATGCATACTCACACATACATATTCACTCTGTGCGCGCCCCCACAAGTAGACACAATCTCGCGCGAACATTTCGAAGCCCAACGGCCATCGACTTCCGGTGTGTGGGCCGCGGCAATCGCGTTCGATTAACGCCGCCTGTTCTCGCAGCCGCCTCCTGGACTTGCGACAATAAAGTTAACGAGAAACCTGGATCGGTTATTGATATGCGAATAGAATTTGTCACGTGAATCTTTGCAATTTGTTACTGGTGACGACTTTCCAAATTTGACGTAACATTCTAATTTACGCTCTTGGACTACAACTTTATTTATACGAAGTTTGTATTTATATTACTTTTCACGTTTTATTGTGTTATCTTCATTTTTTTTATACTCACTTTTTTAAGGGAGGAATAAATAGATGAAAATAAAGTTTATTGACAAATTTTAAAGAAATATATTTTATGAATAAAAGAAAAAAGTACTGGTATGACGAATGTCTAAAAAATAAACATTGCATTATGTATGATCTGAGTCAAAATAATTGCTACTGAATAACGAATACCTCTGATGCCGAGGGGATATCGTCAGGAAATAAAGATATTACGTGGTAACATTGAAGTTTAAATCATTTTTAAATATAACGTTTTTAATTGCAAAAGATTGACTAGATTGTATATAAATATTAAAATGTCATTTATTGAAATAAATAAATACTATTTCATTTAATTGTTGACAATTAATGAATGTCAATATTGGTAAAAGCGAAACGGCGCAAAAATAGTTTTTTGCTTTACAATAAGCACCCTGGTAAAAAGTTGACGAGTCGAACTAGTCGGAGCACTAGCGATTGGGTAGTTTCGCTAGCTAATATTAACGGGATGTGAAACCCTCTTGTAGGAATCTGCATTATCGGCATAAGTATTTTATTTATTATTAAAGATGAAA
>JAXIUT010051978.1:0-10796 GCA_035586675.1 Eurytoma californica | reverse complement strand
GCACTATAGTGCAATCGCCTGGCTCTTCAGCATCTCGCATGGCATTACAGCTCGCCTGCTTGCAGCAAAGCATTCAAATATGAAAATCTCAAACACACCCACAATCCACAAGTTCGCGGAAACGGAATAACTCTAAGTTGCTCCTTTTCATTAATCGGTATTTATCGGTTGAAAAGTCAACAGGTATATATATATATGTTTTTGGCGTTGCTGAATCCGAATCCGTGGTCCGTTTAACCCCATCGCCTCAGGGTCAAGACCAGATGAAGGTCAAATTTACAAAATTAACAGAAACCAAGATTGAACAGTCCATACATATGTTTTTGCGGTCGCTGAAGCTGAATTGAGATTATCGTATGTTTCCTTCATTGTAGTTGTAACAGAGGTATTGCTCGGCAAGCGCGAGCAATAGCTCTGTTAAACATAAGTCGATACGAAACGCGCGTATATTTGTATATACTCGCGTTAGCGCGACCGCGACGGCCGGAGAGAGAGTACGCTCCCGAGCGTCCCTACTCCGCGGCGCTCTCCCACCGTGGAGCCGTTCCCACCACGGCAGTATCTCCCTCCGAGCGCGGCTCGAGGCAAGCGCGGGCTGACTGTCGAAGGCAGTTCACTCGGCGCACTGAGCCGAGCTCTAACCTTAGGGAGAGGCCACTGCGCGTTCTGAGCACAGTGGTTGAACTGATCGACCTGGACCGACCGTACCGTACCGATTATACGTGTTACGCGTTTTAGTGTTAAGTGCGATTTAACTATAGGTAGATTCGAGTAGTATTTAATTGCGACTTTGTTTTATTTTGTTTTTTTTTAGGATTATTGCGGGAAAAGAACGGCCGAAGCCGTATTGAAAGTTTTGTGCGAGACGTCTCAGGAAGAAGCTTCGATGATACAAGCTTCATTGTAAATTGAGTTTTTTGTACTCTTAGTGATGAATAAATTAAGTTTCTTATATTAAAACTAAAACCTAATTAGTTATAATTTATTAGTGTTGTATGTAATCGTTTAGCTGCGTTATCGTAAATGAAAAGTTAGTTACGTGTGGGGTTTTGAGCGTACTGAGCTCATTCCGAGTTAGTGCTTGCGCGCGTATTGAGCGCGACGGCAAGGGGTTTCGACGGGCGTACTGAGCCCGTCCGCGGGTAGTACGAATGAACGTATTGAGTTCAGTCGTGAAAACCGAACCTTCCTAACCCCGTAAAGCAACCCGATTGTTACATAGTGGAGTGTACTATAGGAACTGAGGCATAGTGGTTGCTATTGTGTAGTAATACAGCTCTTAAACTTCTGTTTGATGAATCTATGAACAATCTCCTTTCTTCGTCTTTATATACATTAGGCTTAATTTCATTCATTAAACCTTTTACTATGCCTCAGTTCCTATAGCACACTACACTGCAATAAAGGAAACATACGATAATCTCAAAATTATACTACAAAAAATTCAGTATGATAAGCATAAATGGCGTATATGTGGTGATTTGAAAGTTTCTGGAATATTGTTAGGACAGCAGTCTGGATTTACAAAGACGCCATGTTTCTTGTGTTTATGGGATAGTAGAGACCGTGCAATGCACTATACAAATCATAAATGGCCTGGAAGAAAATCTCTCGAAGTCGGAAGGAGTAACGTTATAGCTACTCCATTGGTGGACCCGAAAAAAGTTCTCATTCCTCCATTACACATAAAACTTGGTCTGATGAAACAATACGTTAAGGCTTTAGATAAAGATGGCCAGTGCTTCAAATACTTGGAAAGTAAATTTCCAAGTAAATCAGATGCGAAATTGAAGGAAGGTATTTTTGACGGTCCAGAAATTAGAAAAATGATGGCTGATGACCAGTTTATTATTGAAACAAAGGAAATTGTTATTTCTTTTTTAAACGAAATTCTTGATCTTATTCCTTCATTTTAATTTTTATCTTATTAAATACTATTTTTTTTTATTTTTAATATGGATATATGTATTATTTAAATTTAATTTTTTTTTTAATTTTTAATTTTATATATCTGAAATTATACTTGTTACCATTGATTTATATCATTTGTATATATACTGTCAAGTAAATACAATATTTTGTTAATAACTAATTTGTGATGATCAATTTATATTGTAACGGAGCTGAAGTTATTTAACTTGCAGAATATTTTCCGCAAGTCTTCCGCATCTACGTCTCACGATGCAGCTGTAAATGCTTTGTAAATGCGTGCAGTGTCGTGTATAAATGCCGCGAGCAGCGTCCTCGCGTCTTTTTCTCTCTGAACTTTCCCAAGTCCGGTATGTGTGCTGAAAAGGATCGCAAAATCACAAAATCACGTCCGCGGTCTACTGGATTGAGTTTTCCTTCTAGTCAGCGGTGATTCGATCGGAAGTTGACGTTGACAGGAGAATTATGCGTAAACGAATGTTAAGTTAACAATCCTTTATTCAATAAATAAAATCAATACAACTCGATCAATAACAGTAGCAAGTCTATACGCATCCGCGTTCGCGCGCGAATCCGTGGGGCGATCGCCTTACACGTTAACGCTTTTCGTGTGAAAAGTCGCAAGAGAGGTATAGTACACGATTCCCGGTTACCTTTAGATGGCTATCCCCTCGCGACGCTCTGACGCGCGACTCCCGTCACCGCTCCGTATCCAGGTTCGGGTTCCTGTCTCACGCTCTCCGGAAAATCCTCGTCGGCAGCTCACACACACACACACACACACACACACACACACACACACACACACACACACACACACACACACACGCACACACACACACACACAGGCACGCGCGCGCGCGCGCACACACGCACACACGGGCTCAACGCAGGCAGGCGGGGCCTCGATAGTGTTATGCGCGCGGCGGTCCGGACTGGCATGCCCGTCTCCTCTCTACTTTTGTGAGGTCCGATGGACGGACCTAACTTAATCGCACATATTATTCCGCCTATATGCGGTAACTATGTTATATATATTAAAAAATTATTTTTTCGATACGCCGTGCGCAAAGCGACGATTTTGCGCACGCTGCCTTAAAATCAGCTTCTTAAAATCGTACTTTGCACACGTTGTATCGAAAAAGATGGTTTGATACGTATACGAGGATGTGATTTTAACTTCGTGTGACCTTTTCGCACTCGCTTCGCTCGAGAAAATCACATTCCCGCACTTGTATCGAAATGTACTATAAAATAAATATATTTTTTCACTCAAATATATTTTGTTGTCATAATAATTATGTGCCACTGACAGCTTAATTTAAAAAGACGAGTTCAAACCTTTTTTTTTAAGCAATTAAAATTAGAAGGGCTATATTTCTTAAATCTGCATATTTAGTTCACTATTTATTTCATTTATAATAATTATTTTTAAATTTTGGTACGCAAATTAAAAATTAACGCAGTTCGTCGTTAAATCGCTAATTTATTTTTAAAGAAACTTCTAACAATCTCATTCTCAAACAATAAATTGAATGAATTGCGTAATTTATGACTTCTAGTAAATGCTAACAATCATCGATATAACTTTATACGTTTTTAACTTAACGCGCACTTTGCGAGATTGCTAGTCGCTGACACTGTAAATCTTTCTGAGGTTGATCATATCATTGCATTATATTTTTTAATAATTATATACATTTTTAAACACTTCCATATAGTTTCCATTTCTGATAAATTTATATTTCATTGATAATTTTATTAATTATTTCATTATCAATTCTTATTTTGAATATATAATTTTTATAATGTATAATTTTATAAATTTATTTAATTTTTAGTAAACAAATTATAATAATGGAAACAAGCTGAGCTTTATGCCTTTCAATTTTCCCTTTGATAATTACGTCCCTGTCTTTTGGTCGCGGTACAATCTCCCATGTGCTGTTCATTTTTAGGGAAGAAGTTTTCTCGTCCTTGGCATTTTTCCAGCATTCTTTATAGGGCATTGGATAGTGCTTCTTTTAAGCTTACTGGTTGTGAATCTTCTTCTACCAGTTTGAGAGTTGCTACATATCTATCCAGTGGCACGTCTCGATTAGATCTTTCCGAACGACGGTTCTCTACGGGCTGCACAGCTTGTCTGTATTCACTGTAAGCGATGTTTGAGTCATTATCTATTTTATTGAGTTCGCTGCTGGATTCATAAGTCGTTGAGTCATCTGAAATGCTTTCTTGATCATCCTGAACATCTTGGACATTTATATCTTTGTTTCTTAATAAATCGATCTTGCATTCACCGCAAAGTAAATCAGGCGATAAATCGATCTCTTCTTCAGTCTTTACGATTTTATCGAGAAAGATGACGTTACTACTGATTTTTATTCGATTCGTTTGTGTATCTAGGAGGTGATATTCTTTCGATTCATCCGAATACCCAACAAAAATCAATTTTTCGGCCTTTTCGTACAATTTTCTGCGCTGCTCCTTAGGTATATGCATGTATGCAGCGCAGCCGAAAATGTGTAAATTATTTACGTCGGGTTTCTTCGATGTACATAATTCGAATGGCGTTTTACTCGCTGCTTTCGTGGGCAGTCTGTTTTGCAAGTATTTGGCGGTGTGAATCGCCTCGCCCCAATATTTTTTATCAAGAACCAGCTTCTAAGAGCATGCATCTTGACATATCGAATAATGATCTATTTTTTCTTTCAGGAACTCCATTCTGCTGTGGTGAATAAGGCGCTGTATACTGTATCTTTATTCCTCGTTCTTTTAAGTACGTTTGCAATTCGGAATTCACGTACTCCCTTTCTCGATCTGATGTAATTGCCTTGGGTCCTTTTCTGTACTGCGTCTTTAACATCTTAATAACAGCTTAATAAACGGCCTGCTGTTTTGTCTTTATGGTTCATCAGGTATACGTGGGAGTATCTTGAATGTTCATCTATGATTGTTAAGACATACCTTTTTTGACTTGGGGTGATCATCTGGATTTGGCCCCAAACGTCCGTATGGATCAGATCGAATGCCGCTTGGGTACTATTTTTTGCTTCTTTTGGAAAAGGCCCACGTGCTATTTTTCCTTTTATGCATGGCTCACAAATCTGATTCCTTCCACAGACCAATACTTTAATTCCAGTGGCCAGTCCTTTGTCTACCAGTTCCTTTATGGCATCAAAGTGGCGGTGACCGAACCGTCTGTGCCACACGTGCTGATAATCCGCACAGTGTTCCTCGTTTATTGCTCCTTTGGCTGTGCATACCTTTTCGAGGGTTTTGAGCTCGTAAAGCTCCAAGGATTTTGCTTTAGCTATTACCGGTACTTTTTCATTTTTTATGAATTGGCAATTATCCTTTTTGAAAATATTTCTGTATCCTTCTTTGGCTATTTTCTTCACGGACAGTAGATTTGAGCCTAATCAGAGGACATATTCTCTCACTTCCAGTTTCGTAAATTTTTTTTCACTATTTCTACACTTTATTGCTACGTTCCCATCGCATTCTATCTCAACGCGGTTTTTGTCATCCGCTAGGCGAACGTAGCCCTTTTTTATCACATATAATTTGCTGAATATGTCCTTTATCTGCACCATATGACTCGTTGCGCCTGGGTTCACGATCCAAGAATCTGTCTTATTTCGCGTCTCCTTTGCGTTAAGCAAGCTTCAAATTTTGCTAGATGACATGAATGTTTTTCTAGCCACTTTTTGTATCCGTAGTACTCAGCCTTTGCAAGCCCGAGTTTTTTTACCGAAGAAATATGCAAAATTTTTTGGATCGGATTTGCCCTTTTCTTTTTCTTTATGAATACTTTTCATTGTTGCCTCGTCACTCACAGATTTCCTTATTTCTTATGCCCCTTTATGCCATTTGTACTCGTCAATTAACTTACTCTTTACGAATTCCACTGTAAGATCACTATCGAGCCTGCTTTCTATCGCCGTAACAAAGGTATCGCATGACTCCGGAAGACTGTTGAGTAACGTTGACGCAACGATCTTGTCTTGCAAACTTTGGCCGAGACCTGTTAGCTTATCCACAAACTCCGTCATTACAGAAATGTGTTGCTCCATATCACCCCCTTCCTGAACATCCGTACTGAAGAATCGTTGGCATAACTGTAATCTACTCGTTAGCGTAGATTGTTGGTGTTATGTTTTCAGAGCTTCCGACTGATCCTGTGAAGTCCGATGATGACTTGTGCTTCTTCGTCCTTTTTGTTCCATGCAGCATCAACTGCAGTAGGCGCAGGTTATTTAATTACATCCCGCAGTTTGTCTTTCATGAGCACAAGCTTCATTTTATAACACTACGTTGAATATTTTCATTATTTAGTTTTTGTATGGCGTAACGTAAATGATCTGCCATCTTTTACCAAATTTTTATTTTTCACTTCAATTCACTTTAATGTCTGTATTTTTTAATTGTCTTTTTATGTGTTATTTACAACCGTATATACATTTTCACACACTAGAGCCTGGGCCCATAACCTGTTAAAAAATTGCGGTGTATTACAGAAATCGTATTTTATTTTTATTTTAAAGAAGCTTTATTTAAAGTAATAGAAGTACAATTTGACAGAGTGATACAGAAACTAGTGTATCTAAAATGACTTGAATAGCACAAAATAAGGTAAACACTTTTTATGGAGTAGCACTGTCTTGAAGGTCTTTATTCTCTGGTGTCTTTGCTCGAACAACTGTCCGTTCATCAAGAAGTAGTTTTGATGCGAAGTGCAATAAAAAGGCAGATCAGAAAATTCCTTCCTCTTTTCCGTCTTGCGCATGGGTTTGTCGATGTGCATAACGTTGTATTTTCTAACAGCTATCGTCCTCCCATCTCACTATTTTCACGTCACTATAATTTTCCTCGGCGGATCGCTCTGACTTAGCCTCAATCTTAAACGGACAATTCACGCATCTCGCTTCTCTCTCTTCGCTGTACGTCAACGCCTCAAAGTGAGACGAAGTTTCAACCTTAGGCAGACAATTCAACGTAGCCGACGTGATGCACCATGAAAAAGATTTCTCCTCGCTGGCTCTCGCGGATGTCCGCGGGATCGCGGAGGCGTACCTCTACACGACTCTCCGCGGACTAAGGTGCGCGTAAATTTTCTCATTGCACGTCGCAATCAGGCGGACAACGGAGATTATTCTCCACGCCGTCTCGGCCCGATCCCTTCACGGCGCTATCTCGTCCTCTGCGGAGATCGCTCTTACGCCGTTCCGCGAATATACTCACGTTCGCTTCTCGACCTCGGATTGGCGAGAACGCTGGCGATGTTGCTCAAGCTCGAAGTCGTCGCCATGTCTCCGGGGACGCCTTCAGGATTGGCTCTCTGGGATGCGGGAACTCGGCGAGTCGGTTGCGTCCTTGCAGCCGCTCCAGCCTAGCTCACCTCGTTTCCTCAGCTGGTCCACTTCACGGCTGGCTTACGGGGGTTCACCTCGTCCTTCCTCGCTCTGTCAAGCGCGGAGATCCTGCTCGAAGGGCCGGCCTGCGGGAACTGACTCGCTGGGAGCGCGTCTTGTCGCTGCCAGTACGCCGCAGGCCACCGCGACAAATTAGCGAGCGCCACCGCTTTAGCTGTAGGCACACGTGGGGCCCAAAGATATCCCACACCTCTTGGGCACTCCAGCCGCGATTACGGTCTATCCCCAACTCCCCTCTACTTGCCACTCTCTATCTCTCTCGCGCGACTCTGCCGAAACTCACTTCCAGGAGTTTAATTTAAGATTTTAATAAAACAAAAAATAATATGTGAAAAATCCGTTTTTAGTCAATTTTGGAGGGGATAGTATGTATTTGTAATGTATTTGTAAAATAAATTTGTTGACTTTGATATTCATAATCTCTGCTGTAATATTATAATTAATATTTAATATTAATTTATTTAAAAAATAATGTTACAAATTTATTAATTTTTAGTAAACAAAATGGAAAAATTTGTAATAGAAAACGAAAATGAGGAAAAAGATACATACATTTTATTAAAATTAATGGCCGTGTAAGTTAATTTTTTTTTTCAATAATTCAAATCAATTCAATTTATACAAAAAAATATAATATAATATAATATTATAATATAAATCAGACTATTGTATATGTGAACAATAAAAAATTTGAAGGGGAGTGTCATGAATTAAATTTAAATTCCTCAGAACTTTGTTCCATTTGCTTGAAAAAAAAAAGAATATTCTAATTTTTATATTTATGGTTTTAATGTAAGTATTTTATGTTGATTCGTTATTATTTTGATTCATTAATTTTAATTTTAAAAAAATTATTTTTATTTTTAGGTATATGATGAAAATTATTACAATTAAAATAAAATTATTATATGATTTTAATTTTTAATATAATTTTTTATTCTTTTTTTTGTAATTCATTATATTAACGAATTTAACAATTTATTAAATTGTTAAATTTTAATTTAATTAATAAATAAATACAAATCTTTTTTTTGTATGTTGTTTATCTTTTATAATATTTAATATAAATTTTTACCAATTTAACCGTTAAATCTCATCTTTGATTTAATTTTGCGGTTTTCTAAATGTAACGACATTAATATGTACGTACAATTTTAGCAAGTTCGTTTCTTATTATAATATGAATAATTACTATTTTTCATTATAATAATTATCTTTAAACAAATAAACATTTTTTTTAAGTTTATTTATAGATTTAAATTTTCATTCATTTTAATTAATTTTTTTAAATTTGTTTTTTGTATATTTATTACGTAAAGAAATATACAGTATATATTGAAATTTTCTTTGCTTGATCGGAATTTAATGAATTTGATGTGTAGAAATATTATTTGAATCTGCACTTTCGACCCTGACAGAGAAGTGTTTCAGTCTTGTTACTAGACCTATTCGACCTACTTTACTTTTTTTACATAAATTATCTTTATACTTGTAATGAATACACAACATTCACTGATTGATGATCCTTAATAGTCCATTTTCATCCTTTTACAGCTGATAGATAGTCTTCAAAAAGCGTGATTCAATTGCAGATTTATATATGTGCATCTGCCCTATCGCATTTCTCCCACGCTATTGTACGCTCTAAATAGTCAATGAGTAATTCATGCATTTTAGCATCCGCGAAAGACGCGTGTATATCACATCTGATTACGCATTTTAATATTATATCTTAACCATGTAAGGTTTGATCTTATATAAAATTTATTATATGGTTTGACCCAAAAAGGATATAAGTATTTTTTTTCTCTGCTCGAGTGTTTTTTCCCTATTTTGCCTTCAAATGTCTTTGACCCTGACGCGATGTAGTCAAACAAATCCCAGACTCTGATTCAGCGACCCAAAAAACATATAAGTATGTTGCTTTTTCTGGTGAAACGGTTTACGTTCAATTTGATCTTCAAATGACCTTGATCCGGACGTTAGGACGTGAAACTTACGTCTGATTCGCATTCAGCGACCCAAAATACATAAAAATACTATATTGTGATATCGAGATTAGACAACTTTTTTTGTCTGCCGATTCAAAAGTAATCTAGTTAATCTAGTAATCTATTTTTTTTATCGATTCAAAAATAATTTTAGTTATCACAAAAGAGAAAAGAAAAATTCAATTAAACATTTTGTATTGCTATATCTTACATAGTTGTTTCTTTTCATAATCTTCTCCAGCTTTATTTTGTTTATTAGAGACATAGAGTCCTTTTCTTCGTTACATAGCAAACCAATAACCTTAAATACATACAATTTTATAAAATTCATGATTTTAACATCATCATTTTGATTACTCTCAGTAGATAATTACCTTTACTTCTTACAAAAACCTTTAATGTTAGCTTTCGGAATCAAATTTTACAATGCAATTATCTAATTTAAATATTTAAAAGAACACAATAACTGTTTTCAATATACCATATTCAAAGATAAAATTTAATGGGATGTTGTACCCTCTCTGACGTTATCTAATTTTATTTGTTCCAACTTTTCTCTTTAACCAATTTACCGATTAACATGAAATATTTTAAATTTAAACTTTTATTACTTTTTTATTTATTCATTAAATTTTAAATCAAAGCTTGTTATTTTTTGTTTAATTTTATTCTTGATTACTTAGTAAAGGCCCCTCAGACTCCCCGACATTCGCCATGCTAAATAGCACGACTGCCCAAGAGCCAAGAGGACCATAAATGGCACCAGATCCCGTATTGTGCCAGTCCTGACGATGGTCGGCCGGTGTTCCGTGGCCGAAACACGTAAGACTTCTTTCCACTCTCATCGATAATCCCTCGTGTGTGCGAGGCTATAAATAAGATAGTCCACCTCACGGTATAATGGGTGATGAAAGTGTGGAAAATTGCCTGGCTCCGCGAGATCATTTTAGGCTCTTAAAGTCAAAACCCTCATTAATGGAGCGTTCGAGTGTTTAAAATAAAACATAAAAAATTTTAAATTTATAAAAAAACTTCACACGAAATATTCACGGTTCGGGTGAGACGCCGTGTCTTCTTTTTTAATGTTCGCCTCCGGTTGAGAAGCGGTTGCACGGTTCGTTCTCACCGGTGACGGAGTAGACGCTGGCGGTGGTGGTGGCGGCTGCGTAGCTCGCACAGTGAGGTTGAGCGGACCAAGTGTTGTTCTGGTCCTCTTTGGGGGAGGCTCCTCGCGCGTTTCTCCGATGCACATCTCGCACGAATACAGACGGGGCGGCGGAATGGCTCGCAGTTCCGTGGTGATCGCGCCCAAGCGATCGGCCATCCACATACATCACGCTTTCAATTCTATCACGTGGTGGAATAGTCGATTCACCTCGCACTCCTGCTGCTGAATTTCGAATGAAATTGCACCCAGCATGCTGGTTAATTCCACGCGTTC
>JAXIUT010051967.1:0-10797 GCA_035586675.1 Eurytoma californica | reverse complement strand
AAAGAACTATCGAAAAAATTGGTTTGAACCAATTTGACGGGTACCCAAAATCCTATGTATTGTGTGCGTGGTCCTTTATAACAAAAACTGTTCTCCACATTGGGTATATTTGCGATCTAAATCTCACGACATCATAGCACTTCATTTACGTACGATGAATATCTTCCACGAAGTAGGTAATTGAGGCGCAATCGGAAAAGAAGACCAGCGCGATCGGCGCTCATCAAGGTTAAATATCGGCAAGAGAGTTAGCTTGGGAGCGCGCGCTCGCCAAACACGAGAAGTGACGTGGGCGCGACCTGGCGGCGGGGCGGGGGGAGTGCAAATTGCGCTGAGGTGCGGTTTGCGGCCGCATACGCGCGCGAGAAGCTGCGTGGCACATGAGAGCTGCGCGCCTATGAGCGGCCCAGACCGCAGTCTGTAATCGCAGACCAAAACAAAGACGGGCGCGCGCGGCCGCCAGGGGGAAATGGGGAGGAGATCGGCCAATCCGAATCTCGTGGTTTTATCGCTTTCTTTTTTCGTCCGTCCGATGTTATTGCACTCGGCGCGTCCGCCCGGCTCCGCAGTCCGATAACCCCTTCTGCCTTTTCTGTTTACAGCGGGCTCCGTCAGTTTCGCATCACCGAGTTAGAATTCACTAAATATTGATTATACAAGCCATGGATGCTTGTAAAGAGAATATCGCCGCTTGCGGTAGCGATGCATTGTAACTATCAAAACAATATGTTATTGATAATGTGGTGGGAATATTGATGAGGTCAATAAAGCATTATTCATAGGTGCAAAAATATGAGCTAATAATGATAATGATATCTATTACTGGATGTAAAAGATAAATAAGCTATATCTTGATGTAATTTTTAATATTGATTAAAATTTAGAGAAGATGTTTGATCTACGCTAGGTTTAGTATTTTCTTTTTAAATTTAAGTGCGTGCGTGCAAAAAAAAAATATTCTGGTCAAAATGACTATGCAATCAGTAATCTTGGAATTGAGTAATCTGATTTCAGTAGTTTTGACAGTATTAGATCAGACATACGAATATTATAGATTCGTTCAATATACCTCATAGAACTAGATGAAAGAGATTTCAGTAGTTGCGGCCATGTTAGGTAAGACACTATTATTGTAGATTCATTCTAAAACAGCTGTCAAAAGGGATTTAAGTATTTTTACTAGCGTTAGAGCAGACACGTCAATATTAAATATTTATTGGATAAAAGTTATTAAAAGAGATTTCAGTAGTTTCAACTGTGTCAGGTCAGATACATCGCTAACATAGATTCATTGGGTAGTAGTCGGTAAAAGGGATTTCAGTAGTTTCGCCAGTGGTAGATCAAACGCATCACTATTGCAGATTTGTTGGAAAGAAGTTGTTAAAAGGGATCTTAGTGTTTCAACAGTGTTAGGTCAGATGCACTGCTACTGTAGATTTATTGGTTAGAAGTTGACAAAAGGTATTTCAGTAGTTTCGACAGTATTACACCAGACACACCATTATTATAGATTAATTGACTAGAACTTGATAAAATGAATTACAGTAGTTTTACCACTGTTATGTCAGGCGCTTCACTATTGGAGATTCATGATTAAATGGATATCAGTAGTTATGACTCTGTTATGTCAGACGGATCATCATCGTAGATTCATTCGTTAAAATTCGATAAAATGAATTTCAGTAGTTTTACCAGTGTTATGTCAGACGTATCACTATTTGAGATTTATAGAATAGATGTTGATTAAATGGATATCAGTAGTTTCGACAATGTTAGGTCAGACACATCATCATCGTAGTCTCATTCGTTAAAAGTCGATAAAACGGATTTCAGTAGTTTCACCAGCGTTAGTTCAGATGGGCCACTACACTAGAATCAATGGATAGAACCTGATGATACGGATTTCAGTTGTTTCGCTAGCTTTAGGCCCGGCACATCACTATAATAAAATCTTTAAATAGAACTTTATAAAAGGGACTAATGTAACTTGATTTTTATTAAACCAACTAAAAATAAAAGATATCGTTTACATTCTTGAATTGCAGTAATCGTTTTAACAAAAGGAGTTAGATTTTTCGGTATGTTAAGCAAAATCTCACCCGTATGAATACAGATCTTATATAATCATTGATGCGCGCTTTCTTCGCTGATCGATAAGCGCCTGACATTAGCTTCTCGCAGTCTGGGGAGGAGGAGGCGAGAAGACCTACTCTCGGAACGCGCCTTGGAGAATACTCCAAGACTCGAGGAGATAGTTGACTGGCAGTGGATCTGATGAGATATTGGTCTGTTTAGAGACGAGGGGGCTACGGAGCTAAATGCGAGGGTGGAAAACAATATGAAACGAAGAACCGGGATATGTAGAGCATATGGTATTACCAATAGGTAATAAGAATACGATTATCGTGGAAAATATTTATTATAATTTCATACTGATATGAGATTATTGATTAATATCACTGATTTAATCCGCAAAATATTCCCCGAGAGAATGAGACATGGCTTGGAAGGGTGAGTAAAGGTCAGTTGTTGATTGTGCGGTATTCTATTCTAAGTGATACACAGGAGAGTGTTATTTAATATATTAGCTTCGGAAATATAGAAAAAGAGCAAGAGAAACTACATTAGCAGATAAAATAGTCTCGTATTTTGTTTAGTAGTGAAACTAAAAATATAATTATTCATTTATAAATTATACGTAAATTATAAAGAAAATCCAAAGACGGTATTATTAAAGTTATTACAAAATTTAATTTCAATTTTAATAATGCCGTGACTGCTCGAATATTTCCGAATACTGTATACTCATCATTGGACAGATCAATTAATTCCAGCTGCAAGTAACAAAATTTGAATTAAAGCGAGCAAATACATATGTTGACTACAAATATTTGAAAATAAAATACCTTTGAACATGTAATACGTTTGAATCGAAATGAAAAAAGTAAAGTATCGAAAAAGTAAGGATCGAAATGTAAAGTAAAGTTCAATGCAGTTACTTATGACCCTGAAAAGGCTACATTTTTTTTGACATTTAAAAAAAAATTAAATCGAAGATTTATTTTTGTAAAAATAAAAACATATTTGGTTAGAGTACGAAGTAGCTTCTCGTTTATTTAACTGTACAGTACATTTTAGTTATTCATCGCATACCATAGTCCATCACAGCGAGCTTTACGATTTAAATTTGTAGTATTTTAAATTTAATCGGTTTAAGCTATAAATCTGAGTTTTATTCGAATATATGTAAAATATCTGCGAAAAAATTTGATTTTAATTTCGCTGTGGAATTTTATTCTAAAATTTAACTGAAAGATAATCGATTGCATTGTAAATCTTCACCATAAATCAAACCTCAAAAACGCGAGCGTTTAATTTAAAGTTGATTTACTTTCTCCGGGAACCGTAAATAAAATTTCCTTTTTTACACTATAAGTATTGCTAAAAATAGCTTTTCTCGAGTATTAATTATTAATTTTGAAAGACGATCGATTCATACTGCAACAGAACTAAAATACACATAATATTGAACCTTGCGATAAAGGCACTTTTCTTCTTTTGAAAATATCCAATATTGAGATATAAACAAGAAGTTTAATTAAAAATGTACCTTTATTTTTAAAAAATGTTAATATTTTTGTTTCAGTCAGAAACTTTCAACAGTCCTTTTTTACATTTCAAAGGTAAATTTAAAAAACTTTCTCAAGACAAAGCAGGCTCAATCAAGATCATAATGTATTTGCGCTTAGGAAGTAAAAGGCTCAGTACTGCGCGGAAGCATCGCAAGCTCGTAGCGCTTGCGGATAATTCGCTGCACGCTGACGCGGAGTGCGACTGTGTGCATGCACGGCTGGGCGTCGGGCGGTAAATCACAATTAGCTTAATGTGGCTCACACGTCGCTGCTGAAAGGGGAAATACAATATTCAGTGTCATACTTGCATTTTGCGTGTCTTTTTTGCACCATTTCAAATGCAAATATCCGATTGGAACTAGTTAATTAATCCGAACAACAGTTATGGATATCGTTTAAATTCTATTACTAGTATATCGTATATATTTTTTTGAATTTAAACATTTTTTGTAGTTAATTGTATAAAAATCTGACATCTAGAATAATTATTTCACGTTTATTGAACAATTATAGCTAAAGGAATGAAAGCTTCTGTTTAAAAAGGGTATGCATCGAAATTTTAAAGAGAGAGCATCGCAATTCAGAATTGTAAATATAAATGTACCTACATCTGTCTATTTAGCTGTTGAACTATCCATCATTAACCACATACAGTAATGCTAAAATGGATGGTTCCAATCAGTGAAATGGCATGAATGAAAGGGGAAATTACAGTAACTCATTGTAGGCATACAATGTAATAGACCTGTCAAGAAAAATAGTACCGCTCGAAATTGACGCGTGCGGTGGTATCCACTGTAAAAATAAAAATCTTCCGCGGTATGATGACGTAAGCTCTTAACGCGCGGAATGGCGTAGTCTTTGCGAAAATAATGTATTGGTATTTTCTGATAGTGCATTTATCAGAGCGGCTATAAAAAATGACGAGTGTGTAGAAGAGTGGCTGGAAAACTAGGTCGTATGTATACTCAAGCTCATCGCTGGTTTATGATGAGTAAATAGTAATAAAACTTGTTCGCAATTTTCACCCCCGTCATTAAATTATGATCTTCGTGCATGACGAATTAGGTGAAACGTAATTTGAATTTTTTTCTTAGATCAATTCTTTTAAATATTGTGATAGAATTGAAATACTTTTATATTCGAATCGGCCAAAAAAAATCGTCTCTTTTCGTTTGATATTTTCATTTGTAAAATCAGCGCAACTAATGCTAAGTAAAATACGGTGAACTAGATAAAACCAATTTGGAGCTATGTATGCAACTGTGTGTATTATTTACGTAGAACGAATACTTGCACCGTCGCACTTACAAAAATAAACGAAAATATTTGTATATCCTTCGAAATCTAATAAAACAGAAAATTCAATTAAAAATTTAAACTAGAAAAGAGATATTTATCCTAGCTTGTGGAACTGCGATACTCGTTCCAATTTTTGTCAATAAAAAGATACTTCGTAGGCTGATAGTTGTATTGATAAACTTTGTTAAATTGATATATACAGTCTAATTTTTCTAATAAATTTTTATAATTGATTTTTATTTTTATAATCGTTTCACTAAAGTGCAATATGTATCTATTTTTCGAATTTTTTAACACTATTGAAAGTTTGTCTCTCGATTTATCTAGTCAAATCCGGACTGTGTAAATAGTTCCTACCACCAAGCGCTTTAAGAGCTTATATTGCGCGCCAGAATTTAGCTGAAAACTGATTGAACGTTTTTTTTAAAGAGAACAACGGATTAGCATTATAAAATGAACATTCTTCAATATTCATAGAAATTATTACTATATTATTGATGTCGACGTGAAACAAGTAACAACAACTTTGACATCGTAACAACAACAAGAAAGTAAATAAGACTACCACTTTCCTGTTATCGATTTTAATTATAATTTGAATAATTATTCTAGCATTTCGCATCAATTTATATCTCAAAGAGAATTGTTCCTGACAATCTTCAAGACTTTGATGAAAAAAAATTGAAGCTTCCATCGATTGCTGTAAGGAAAAAACGAAAGATGCGATCACCAATTAGTTTTCCAGCGCCTTTTTTTCCTTTACCTTTTAAATTGGATGTAAGAGAGAAAAACGTAATTACGACTTAGTTTATTCGCCTCTAGTACTATTGTCTACAGTAAAAATAATTAAGGAACTGAGAAAGAAAAGAATTCTATTTAAAAGCATCTGTTCTTAGAATTTTCCAGAAAAATGATCTCTTTGACAATGGTTTGAAATATAAGAATTTAGTAAAAATAAAAAAGCATTTTAATAGATAATTAATACTATCTGAATCAGTTTTTTATGAATAAAGGTGGAAAAATCAATAATTTTTAGTAAATTCGGTGTTTGATTAATTTCGATTTATTATAAATTATTTTGAATCCCTGAAGTACATTTGATTCAATAGTTATTTCCAGTTGTTATTAAGCTTTAATAATTAGTATTTCTAATTATTACTGAAAATTTACATTTCAATTTTAACGATCAGAATATCTTTGATTAAAAATGTCTAATAAAAAAAATAAGTAGTAATACCCGAAACAAGTCAGGCATGAAAATCTATTTACGAGCTTCGCACATATTTTTATGTAATTACACTCAACTTGTTGATGCCTAATGTGATAAAACTAATGTGAATCAATCTAATTACAATAAACAATTGTAGTTTCTATAGGTTTCCCTTCCTCTTTATCTTTTGTGTGAAAATTCTTTAAACAGCGATTCTTTTATCGAACTTTAAAAAAAATTCAGCGGAGTTCAAAGGATTAATTAGTTCGGAGCATTCCTTTTCCCTTTAACGAAGTATTTTATTCCAAGTTAATCCCGGCCCGAGAGAAAGAACATTCGGCGCGCGTAGGCGGTAATGCATTACCGAAAATTTAAACCTATCGAAGTCAATTTGCCGAAACGAAAGCAGCGAATAGAATTTTCAGGCGCTCGCTGACTCTCTCAAGCGCGCGGACAGATGCGACTGATTCATACCTCGGAATCGGATTTGCATATAATTAACTAAGAACCGGGTATGTCGGTATGTCTGTGTATTATTGAATTACTCCACCATTTCAATTCAATCTCACTGTAATCTCTTATTTATCGTGGATTAAATTTAATGAGGGATTTTCAAGAACCGGCCGGTTGTCACATAAAGGCACGTTGAGCGGAATAAAAAATGCATTCCAATTAATAGTCACTATTATTCGAACTTAATAGAATGTGCATAAATTTACCGAGTGAGTAAAGTATACTTACACTTATGTGGTACAATTCCATTACGCAAAATAATCAATAGCACGAAAGCGGATAATACATTCACTAAGTAGCTTAAACAAAAATTATTAATTCTCGAATGTGCATATTGCACACGACGACGTTAACATTAGATAATTTATCTATCCCCGGTAGACAAATACCGTTTAAGCACAGACTGCGTTAAAATATTTAGTAATAACGGGCAGCATTAAGTTGAAGAGTAATTTTGAGCATTTAACCCTTATTTACATTAAGCTTGCTTAAGTTATCGCGGTACATAATTCACGAGAAATGGAATCCAGCTGCTCACTGAAGCGGTACTAACTTACCTGTGCAAACTAAATAGTTAATCGCGACCTTAAGGCCATTAATACCTCGTACCGCTGAAACAACGCCGTCGAGTTCGGGCGAATCGCGAACTTCATAACTCGGGGTGCGAAAAAAAAAAATTAGCATAACGCATACCCTTCGCCTCCGCTCGAACTCGCCGGGCGAATCGCTAGGCCTGCATAATCGAAGCCCGCGATTCCTCGAAGCTTTTATCGCGGCTCCTTTTTTTCCGCTTTAAACCCAGCCCGTGTACCCCGCGGCTCGATTTGCATTTCCATTATTCGCGCGGCGTTTTCTTTGTCTATACGGCCGCCTCCGTGCGTTTTATAGGCGACGCGGGGCGATTCTTCGAGAGGCCGCCCCATCGAAGCGTGACACTTGGAACTTTGGCGAATTTCAACGACGCGGCTCTCACGGCCGGGAGAGAGCGTGACGCGGGGGTGCGAGCGAGCGGCCTCGATTTATGGCCCCGGTGCTTTTGCCGCGCGTGGCGCTGACAGCGGTAGCCGGAGGAGCGGAGAAAAAGAACGAGAGTCGCCGAGCTTCTTGCGAGGCGCGCCGTATCCCCCTCCGCGCGTGTCTCTCTCAGGTTGACGCTCTTGCGGACTTGCTCCCTTTTTTCGGGCCGACCCTCGAACGCCGCGTATTTATTACTCGACGCGTAATTAGTTAAGCTGAGCACGGTAAAGTGGCCGGCGCTTTTTTCCACGTATACCTCTCTGTGAGGGCCTACGGGTTGTATTAAATTTAAGCGCGAATGATTCTTTATTGTGGTTGTTTAATTTTACGATGGAACAAATGTGAAAATAATACACTTGGTGTTAGATAACGTTCCTTATCGGAATAAAAAAATGGATGGTCGTAGCAGTTTTTTTCAACTTGAAAGCAACAATTTTTAAAGTTTATTTTTAGATAGCGCAATTGCAGTAGAAGCGATTTTCATATGTTTTAATATATCGCGCGATTTAAATGGATATTCGATCGGAAAGACAAAACGGTTAATAAAAATGAAAAGAAATAGTATCCGCAGTGTGGTGATGTAGGTAAAATCGAACGAATTCTTAGCGGAAGGCTATGACTATAAATTCGCGCGAACAGTGTAATATATCAAGTGGAAAAAATCTCGTGTCACAAACTGCAAACGAAGTGAACGCTTCCTCGGAGAATTCGCTGTGTACCGATTAGTGGAGGTAGATCTAGTGTTACAAAGGTACTTTGTATAAGTTACAGTCAATTCTATTTTTCCTTTTTTTTTATAAAAATAAAATTTGGAAAAAAAAGTGATTATTAGATAAAGATTTGTTTCTTGATTAATTTGTTAAAATATGACAGAAATTGTACACAGGCTCTCAAAATAAGCGATAATACAAATACGTATGGTCACTTATCGACCTGGACATTCAAGTGGCATTAAGTTATGATTTAAATGCGATTTAATGCCGATTTAAGTCTGATTTAAAAATGATTTCACTAGTTTTTAAAATTTCTAAACATAGCAGAATATCTGCCTTTATTTAATTATTGTCTACAGAGTTTTTAAAATAAAATGTGAATCGATTGCCCTCTTTTTTGTATAAAGCATGTGAACACGTTGTTGTTCTTTTAGTCGTTAAAGAAACACAATAATTTTTTAGATAGAGGATCCAAAAGGCGTGTAGTATTACACTACATTGTTTAAAGCATGATTTTACGGGGATTAAGTTTTTTATAATTCTATTACTTTAGTTTTATTTAAAAATTGCAAAATTAAATCAACCACATTAATCATTTATAGAATATTTCCAAAACGAAATAGAGTACAATAAAAATCTCTGGATATCAAGTGCACATTCACATTTATAGTTGCAATTGGTTTCAGTTTAGCAAGTAGTTAGCATATACCATATACACCCACACGGTGTAGTTGATCGTGCTCGACAACATTGACAAACTAAACTGTCTATTGTATAAAGGTAGTTCCAAGGCACGTGAGTAAAGATTAAATACAAGTTGCAGGGCCGATGCATTCACGAATTTCGTATCAAGTGTGATATATTGACAAATTATATTAGTTTATCCTTATTCAACGTAAAATGTTAATGAAAATTTAATCGCGTGGCAAAATTTTAGTTGAAGGAGATTTATAACTTCATTTACGTTTGCAAATTAAATGCTTTATCAGGCGTGTACGGTAATTTACTGAAACATACATAGGTATATCTATAAGAGGTTTTTTATCATTACGCTTTCAGCTTAACTAATTTTACTTCAATTACTCTTTCTATATTCAAGAAATAATTGTAAATACGAATAGTAATTATTTATTTGAAACTCTTTATTACATATTTTCCTCTTGAATACATGTTTTTCTATCATTATTCATATACCTATATTTATATTTCTAATTTTAATTTTCATTGCAGTATTTTCCTAATTATTTAAACTTACCGTATCAGCAAAACATCAAAATAAACTTTAAGCAGATAATTACTCGAGGAAGCAAATCACAAGGAAAATTTGCTTTTGTTTTCTAGCTTTTTGGCTCCGTCGGTGTTTGCTATGTAGTTTAATTAATGAATTGCTTGCGCTCTGTTAGATTCTCTTATTTTTGCTAGGTGCTATGGTTTGGGACAGTTCCGTGTATCCCCAGGCGTACACATGACGTAATGAGCGAGACTAACATTTTGCGCTGCAGACTGTAGAAGAGAAAATGTGCGGGTTTAACACACAACTAAGCAAGTGAATGAGAGAGGGAGAGAGGGAGAGAGAGAGACGCCCTACTACTCCTCGTGGTTCATGAACACGAAGTTTAGACACATCTGTCACGCGGCATTTGTAGTCCACAAAATTTCGTCATTAGCAGAATTACAATTTCATCTGCATGGTTAGCTTATTTTTGTTTCAAAGTAACCTTGAATAATTGGAATATGCCTGAAATAACTTTTTTTTGTAATAACTAATTGCAAAATAAGAGCAGAATCTCATTTTTTTCATCTTCGAATGCATTTTCTAATACAAACACTTTAATTCAAACTAAATATGTGAAAAAAATCATCTTGAATAACATAATCTTTATCATAATGGCGCAGTTGTTGAAAAGCATTATTCCTAAAATTGCGAATTTCAAAATAAATATTGATAGTTAAGTAACTATTTTTAAATCGATTTATTCGATGACTAAACCATGAAATATTCATAGTCACGTATTTAATCGCCTTACGCACGGCTAAATGCGATAGTCAATATCAATATTTTTAAATTTGTCACAGGAAAATTGCAATAGTTGACTCACCGCCACATGCAAACGATGAGATAAAGGTGATATCATATCAACATTATATTATATAAACAATGTGACATGCTTATTGAGCAATCGGATCAATTGGATATCTCTGGCTTATAGGATTATTGACAATACTATCGTACAAAGTGAAATAATTTACCTATTTTATTCTATTTTTCCACTTTTTATTCAATCGCCTTTTCCATTTTCCATAATTATCAAAAGTATACTAAATAGGATAATACCTTAACTCATCAAATTCGCATCACAAATTCGTAAGAAAATAAATTTTTCTTAAGAAACTAGCTTTTATTTAAAAA